>JAMQGT020005739.1:0-21525 GCA_024447675.2 Pterophyllum scalare
TTATGTGGCTTGGTTCCAGTTGCGTATTGCTTACATATGCAGACAAAGTCCACAGTCACAAAGGTTGTTGGGCTGCAGAGTGCATATGTGTGTGTATTGGTATATCACACACACACACACACACACACACACACACACACACTTGTGCCACACCTGTGTGTGATTTTCAGGGGATGACATGCTGTCCTGAACAATGACAAGCTGCAAGAGATTTATAGCTGTGATGAAGGGTTGTTCCAGTGCAGGTCTGGTGTATCAGTTACCTCCTCACACACATGCCAGTTTAAAAAGCTTTGTGCACCATAAAACTCTGATCCACTCCATTAATAAGCATGAAGTTTCTTTTGGGCACATTTCTACACGTCAGTGTCTTTGAGTGTTTATGCCATTGCCTGTTCAAATGAGCGCCTTTTATTCACTGGAACTGTAAAAAGAGAATATGACAGTGTCGGGACACAATTTAAGCTTGAATGAATTTTATAGGATTGGCTACATTTAATAAAACATGTAGCTCATTTTCAGGATTGCTGAAGTCATCCTTAATAGGTTGTCATTAACATTAAAGAGTGCCCTTGTGCTATTTTCCTGCTGATCCAAAGTTTGTGTCATACTAGAACTGGGTCAGTAATAATGTGACTGCAGTCCTCTGTGGGGCATGGACAAATCTAGAAAATTTTACCCAGGACAGTTGAAGGCTGTGAGATACAGACAGAAAAACATTGTGTGTGTGTGTGTGTGTGTGTGTGTGTGTGTGTGTGTGTGTGTGTGTGCGCGCGCGCTTGTGTCTTCTGTAAAATGTATTCATTGTTAATTAGTTTTATAGGGGGCTACTTTCTATCTTTTCATTTCTTCTCTACTGTTTTTTTTTTCTTTTTCTCTTTTTTTAACCTTCCACATCTGGAAACGATGTGCTAAATGCAGACCTGGTGTGTAAATCCTCTTGTTGTTTTATCAGTGGAGATCAGTAGGAGAGAAGTCATAAAATCTAAAGTGCATAATTTATCAGAAGAATGCTATGAAACTGCCTGGGATGTTTGTGTATTTTCATCCATACAAAAATAGACATACAGGGTTCTACTTTGCAAACTTCATATGTATTTTGTATTTATTATTAATTTAAACTCGTAATGAATGCAGTATGTATACAATGCATGCATAAATTATGCAGCATGTTATATGAATTGATCAAAATGAATATATTTCTTATCTGTCATCTTGTTTCTTTGTTCTCCTTTTTCTACAGGAAGAGCAGGAGACCAGCTACACCATCCTCCGCGCTCGAGGTTGTAACGTGACCCTGAATGGTCTGAAGCCGAACACTGCCTACCTGCTTCAAATCCGAGCTCGTACTGCTGCCGGATACGGAGCCAGCAGTCCCACTTTCCAATTTGAGACCAGCCCTGACTGTAAGCTCAGCAGAACTGAATGTTTTAAAGCAGCAAACCTACAAGTGCTTTTGAGAAAAATGCAAAATACTGCTTAAGATTTTTTTGTTTTGCTTTGTTTTTGTTACATGCCTAAGTTGTTTCATTTAGCTTTTACTCTTACGTGGGATAAAAGCTGTGAAAGCACATTACTGTTCATATCGATATTGCTGCCAGATATGTGTAAATGTCTCTATTAACGGCTGAACTGCCTTTATCTGCTCTTGTGGGAATTGAACAGCATATCTTATTGAATCAAAGGTATATTTATTCTTGATGTGCATACAGTACATTGGAATAGGACTGGCAGGTAATTGCTGTTTTTTGTTGTGATGTGCTGTAATGTTACCACAACAAAGTTAACACTGCTTATTAGCTGTTTCTTTCTGTCTTTCAGCAGCCTTCTCTATCTCAAGTGAAAGCAGCCAGGTTGTTTTGATTGCCATTTCCTCTGCCGTAGCCATCATCCTGCTCACTGTGCTTCTCTACGTCCTGATTAGCAGGTCTGTCCACCAATTGCTTCCCTGGATTCTCACCTTGACTGTTGTCTCCTTCAAGCACAACAGTCTGTTTACTCTCATTTTTCAGCAGTATGTGATCGGTTGATTATGGGTGTACTTTTCAAACTGACACATTTACACATTAAGACCAAAACCAATTCCCTTTTTTTCTTTTTAATGGTCCCTGTATTTCATTTTCAAACATGTATCTAGGTATTTGTGTGTATGCTATTGTGTACATATGATATTTACAAGTATTGTGTGAGTTAACACTTTCTAAGAGCTAGCCAAAAGTTGAGTTCACACCTTCATTTCTTACAATTTCTTTAATAAGCTGCTGGTATGTTTTCTTCTAGTAGAATGGTCCCCAAGCAGTTCTCGTTCTGATAACCTACGTGGTTATTTACAGTCCAGTGGCACACACACTTCAGCTGAAGTCACTATTGGCTGTTTGCCACTTAATCAAAAAACATGAGCGTGTTCAGTAAATGCAATCTTTTCGGCGCATTCGTGCACAACGTTGGTGTTTGCATGCCAGTGTGTGTAGTTGAAGTTGGTGGTCAGTAGAGTTCAGAGAGCGCATTAAACCACAGTCCATTATAAGACTTACTGTATTGGTTATAAGAGCCAGAGTATATACACACAGATGTAAGCATGCACACATGGATCTTGGTAGCCTTTGGGCTGGGCTGGTGGGTGAATTTTTAATGGGAGATGTGGCACTACTTCTGGTCTTTCTCTGTTTGCATTGGCAGGTTTTGTTGCCGCAGCAAATCCAAACATCCTGATGAAAAAAGACTGCATTTTGGCAATGGCCACTGTAAGTACTGGACTCTGTTTATCCCAGAGTTGGCTCTGTCTCTCCTCGCTGTGCTTCGCTATTCACTGAATCTAGATAAAACTGCGCGAGTTACATAATAGATAATTTGATGGTGTCATTTGAATATGCATGTCCTTCTGAGAACATTTTGACCAATAGCGGTTGTTTCAGGGGAGAGATGTCCAAGATTCAAGTGGGTTTCCCTTCAAGCTTGGACGTATCTTTGTTTGTTCAGATGAGAAGACAATAATCAAAACAAGATCATGTTATGAAGGAGGCTTCTTGGCCCATTTGCAAACCAATCCGGCTTTATTTCAAAGGAGAACAAAATCACACTGTTTCCCCAAACCAGTCAAAGGAAGTGCTTAAAGCTGCTTTTTAGTTTCTGCTTTCCAAAGAAAACGGCCCTTGATTTGTGTGTGTGAAGTGTCACTGCTATAGTTATACCAATTTCATTTTCTTTTTATGCTGCTTGCTCATTCTTTGCCTCTTGTTCCTGCTCTCTTTATGCCCTTGCAAGGTGTTATTTATTTGGAATTGTCCTACCTTTAAACTTGACCTAGGCCTCCAGAATTCCCCATTCACTGAAGAGCATCTGCCCACTGCTTCATGAGTAGTTCAGTTGGGTCAGACGCAAAGCATAAATTTTAGCACACAGGGACTACTAAAATACAGCTGTGTTAGATATTTTCACTTTTTTCTTCAAGTTTATCATAAAATAAAACATGCCCTCTGAACTCTTTCTTAAACTTAATGTGTTATGAAAGGCATGTTTCAAAATCTTATTTTTTTGTATAATTCCTCTTTGTATCACTGCTCTCTCACAGGTCAATGAGAGAGTCTCTTCAGGGAAATAAGAAGAGTGAATTGTTTAAAAAAAATACTCTGTCCATTAAAACAACTCAAAGTGTCCATTTGTTAACACTAGTGCAAACAGCTGTTGTTCTAATGCATAATATATTGAGTGGGTACTAAAATTGAATCACTGACACACTCAGGACTATATCATCTTCACGGTTTTGCTTTCCCTGTGTGATTCTCAGATTCTTCTGAATGTGCAATTTTGAACTGTGCTCTATGGATGACAGATTTTTTTAGTCAGCAACTGATGCAACTTTCTTTTGCTGCTGCAGTGCGTCTGCCAGGCATCAGAACCTATGTGGACCCCCACACGTATGAGGACCCAGGCCAAGCTGTGCACGAGTTTGCCAAGGAACTGGATGCCTCCTGCATCACCATAGATAAAGTGGTGGGAGCAGGTGAGAACAGGCAAAGGAAAATGTCTCATCTGCTGCTTACACAGATGCCATATAGGTTTGGCAATATCGCAAAGCATTGAATTTGTTAACTTTCAACTATTGTTAAAATAATTCTCAAAACTGACTTGGTGGGATATTAAAAAAAAAGGTAAATTAGAGAAGGCAAACCTTTTCCCACTTTATATCAGTTACTTCCTTTTACTTTTGTACTCTTTCATATTCATTTCATTCATAAGTCATTTTTAAATGACTTAGACAAACCAAGTGCACAACCACTCTAAGAAAAAATGAAGTTCATATAGAGCTCCTATATATCTATATTTTCATAGCAGCGAGCTAGTTATCTATGCGTCATGCTGCACAGCTGGGAATGAGAAAGCATTCTATGCCCCAGCTTGATGTCCCTTTCATTCCAGCCCCCACCTATGATGGAGGGAAATGTAGTGAAATGAGAAAACCTACAGTTAGTTCATGTCTCATTTAACCCTTTCTTTCCCTCATTTTTGTTCCTTTCTTTGATTCTTGAGTTTGCAACTCCCACTGTCCCGTAATTGCAATAGTAAAACAAGCCGTGTCTCCTCTTCCTCTCCCCCCATGTACTCCCTGATAACTTGAGCAGGAGTGCAGACGGGAGGGTAATGCATTATGATTCATGTCGAGTGCAGTCAGACTAGATGGAGACTAAAGCACACAGCACATAACAGCAGACTGGTCTCCAGAGCCCGACCAGCCCTTCACACTGTAAAACTGTCAGGACAGCCTGAGAGTCTATTACCTGAGTGTACATTGAGCTCACACTCCACAATACTAACCACAATATATTTTTCATACATAGCAGGTACAAAGCACAATGATCTTTACAGGGCTGCAATGATACATTGCAGATAATTGTTTTTTTATATTAAAATCAGATCTGAAAAGATCTGTTGTTCAATTTTAATCCCTTTGTTGTGTCATTTTGATTTTACACAAGTAAGCATTAGCTTCTTCATATCTGCCAGACCATTTGAAAGAAATGTGCACAAATTAATGTCCATGTGTCATTAAATATATTTAAATACATCTGATTTAATTGCAGAGCCATAAAAAGTAAAACAGTGAAATGTGATCTAACAACAATGCAAATAGGATTCCAAGCCAGTATTAGCAGAATACTACCCTAACCCATAGCTGATTCACAACACAGAGGGTTACACAGTACTATACATTTTTAACTCATAGAGTGCATAGCTGAGTCAAAGTATATTTATTTTAGCGTTCTTTCATAGTAACATGAAGAAGTGAGAACATGTTTTGGACGATATAAATAAAATGACATATTGACACTGTGATTACTTTTGAAAAGGAACTCAGTAGTTCAGATCTGTTTTATTTTAGAAGATGGACAGAAAATCCCTGAAACACTTTCAGATCAAAACCAGAAACTCTGTATGAGGAAACCATAAATTTGCAGATGCAAGTGTGAGCTGAGAGGAGAACAGGGGGCACTTTGGCTTGCTCTTGTTAATCTATCTTAACTTCGTAAAATGTGAACCAAACACCAGAGGTGAACCTTAAAGCTTCAGCCATGATGTAAACATTTTTGTCCGTCAGCTTCAACGCAACCTACCACCCATCTGTGTGATTTTTATAAAGCCACATAAGCACTCCGAACAATATACAACATACCTCTTCTTTCTCCATCTCTGCCTCAACCCCATCTGTCTTCATTAAACACGTTAACGGGACTTTGATCCTTTTGCCAATTGGTGATTGTGTGTTAAAAGACATGAAACACATGCTCCACTCTGCTTACATGGCTTCGACTTAAACATCAAAGTGAGATACCTAGCTCTGCTCATAACAGGAAAGGAACGCGTGTTCCTAATCAAGCCTTATTAGATGGAGATCTTCTTTCTCTGAGTGACCACATAAAAAAAGTGCCCTGGCCTGGCTTGTCTGTCCACTGCTGAGGGCCAGAAGTACAGCGCAGAGAAGGAAAGAACAGCCATGGTTTGGGTATTTAGACAGGTTGTAATTACTCTGGCTTAAGTCCTTCCAGACTCCATTGCTTCAACTCCAGGATCTGACCCATGCTCTCTGATCCAGAGCAGCTATAGGATATGATTGTACTGGATGAAGAGCAAGATCTGCATATCTTATGTCTGACATCACCTTTCTTGAGCACACTCAGCATGCATGTACATTATGTTCTAACACACACCCACATTTAATACATACACACAGATACACACACACACACATGCCTCATCTTCTGCAGTCCAGCCAAAACCCTGTCTCCAGGACTACCTTTGAAGTGGCCAGCATACCTACAAAACTTACAGTACCTTCTGGATATTTACCCACTGCATGCAGATACTTACAAGTAGTTACTGAAACTCACGCATCCCCTCACCAGTGAAGAATGTTAATTGAGCTCTCCCAGAGCGGATGTTGAGTCATGATGTGTTTTAATTCGACATAGAAATGAAGTTGAAAGGTTGTATTGCTGTCTGTTTGGTTTGTTATTTTGGCTTTGGGTTCAAGTTATACATTAATCAGGAAATGCTTGTTTTGTCCAACATCAGCAAAAGCATTTCCCGATTTATTGGGAGTTAAGTTATTACAGATGAAAATTTCAAGACCCGTTTTTGATCCGCAGCTTCATGTGGATGAATCACTGACAGGCAGTTGTAAAAATCATATATGGTCACACCTTAAACAACATCTGAACCACTGTTCTAAATCAGAGTAGTCAAGCAATTCTGCCTCATGCTATGTTTGCTGTCAGGCTCTCAGTGGTGAAACTGAGCTAGCCAGAGGTTAAGTAAATATCAACATGCATTCTTTCTTTGTGTTTTTGCTGTAAGTGTTGAAAATGTACTCAGAAATTTCAGAGTAAGGCTGCTAGGTGAGTTATCCACTGAGCTTGCGTGCATTTCTGGCTGCCATATTCAGTCCAAAATGCTTTTTGTGACAAAATAATTATCAGGGATTATTTTTTTAAATACCCCCCCCCAAAAAAAGTTTAAACTTCTGTTCATAGAACTTGCCTTTACTTCATCTCTAGGTGAATTTGGAGAAGTCTGCAGTGGTCGCCTGAAGCTGCCCAGCAAAAAAGAGATCTGCGTGGCCATCAAAACTCTTAAAGGTGGATACACAGACAAGCAGAGGCGGGACTTCCTTTCTGAGGCATCAATCATGGGACAGTTTGACCACCCTAACATCATCAGGCTGGAAGGGGTGGTAACACGCAGTAAGTTCACTAATTGAAGAGAACTGAATTGCCATCCTGGTTATTGCAGAATAACAATCTATGAAGCACTTATTTATTCAGATTTTGTGAGGCATGATGTTTCACAGAACACAACCATTTTTAGTCACATTCCATAAGAGATCAGGGTTCTCCTGAGTCTTTTTACCGATTCCGGATTTGCAGTTGTCTTTGACAAATGGCTCTAAAGTGGCTGACACTTCTGTGAAGGAGCAAAGGAGTTTTATTGAGTTACTGTGGTGTAAATCTCTGCAGATCAATGTGCTCTGATCAAAGCCTGTGTCCAAAGCAGGCATAAATCCATAAATCCATATCTCTGACTAGCTTCCCTCTGGGCTTCTTTATAAGACTATCATTAGCACACAGAAGGCCTCTTTAAAATGGAATGACTGCAGAAAGGGAAATAATGAGTCTGAACTTTGTCATGAAGAAGCAGTCCTGGCCTCTATATTTCCCTGCGGCACATGGCTTGTTAAGTAGTTCTGCCAGTATTGTTATTCTAAAGAGTAGAATAAAATACTGGGAGAACTTTCCTTCTCTTTATTATTCTGGGTTCTAGGTTCCTCTGTTCTGTCTCATTTGTTCTTTGCTTCCTCATCTCCACCTTCTCTTATATTAACTTGTTTACCTGCTTCCCCAATCCTATCTTCTTAGTGACTTATTGCCTTGCAATGATTATGACTTGTAATCAAAAACAGTCATACAATGCATTGAACTGGACATTTAAACCATATTTCTCCACAAAGGAAGAAAGAAAGAAAGAAAGAAAGAAAGAAAGAAAGAAAGAAAGAAAGAAAGAAAGAAAGAAAGAAAGAAAGAAAGAAAGAAAGAAAGAAAAAATATATTAAGAAAGAAACCAATTAATATCTTATAATTTATCCTTATTTATTCATTTATGTATTTGTAAAATAATTTCAGTGAAGGCTAATCAAGTTCCAGTTTTGTCTCCTTTAGCAGAATGTTTCAGCACTGTGCTGCACTGTACTGCAGAACGAACACAGTACATTATGAAACTGAAAGAGTTTGTGTGTGTGTCTGTATGTGTGCGTGTGTGGATGCCTCATCACACTCTGTTTGCCTAATACATCTTAAACCACTCTTCCTGTTAATGTCCAGCCTGTGAAATGCTGCAATACACAGGACTGCAGTTTCATTTGCTGTTTTGAGACTAATAGGGGAGGCCCAAATTCAGTACTTCGCACATGACATTTGGAGAGATGCCCTAGAGCGCATGTGCATAAGTAGGAGCAGCATGAGTGCAGGGCATAGTTTTAGGAGGTCCATTTGATATGCTCCCACACACAGACACACACCTACACAGACACACACTCGCACTGCTGTCGGGTGATTTATTAAGCTGCTCCTGTTAATTCTTAATAATCCTGAGACTTTCACACCCCATTTACCTTGCTGCTGCTTTTGGCTGATCCACAGGCTGCATATTTGCAGGGGCACACACACACACACACACACACACACACATGCACACTTCTTGCTCATGTTCATACATCCACATCCACACTTGCACACATACAAGTACACTCAAACTTGGGTCCACAGAACAAAGGGGCTTGGGGGCCTTTATCTTTGCTGCCAATGTTGAAAGTGGAGAGAAAGAGGGAAAGGAAGGGGCGGAGGACAGGAGGGAGGACCGGGTGTGTGTGTTCCCGTCTGCGACTATAAAAGCAGTTCTCCGCTAAACGGAACAATCCATCACAGCCTTTTAAGGACAGGGTACGGGTGGAGGCTGTTATACTGGTCCTGTTACCGTGTTTAAATGATGAGAGATTTTTACTATAATTGCAAGTGAAATTGGTGCAACTTTCTAAGACACCCCATGCTGTTCTGTGAATCTAATCTCTTTTTTTAAGAGGCTAAAATGTATGTCATACTGAGGAAGTGTTTTTTCAGGTAAAAAATTGGAAGAAAGAGTCACTAGTATAAATTATCGTGCACATAATTCATAACACAGTGGTAGTCAGTTTATATTTATTTTTTCTGTCAACATCCCCTACTTAGCTCAGCTTACTCTGGTAACATGTAAATAAACAGAATCAGATGAAACAGATTCAAAATCTTTCTGAGTCATTTCAAGCAGAAATTCACAACATCTGTTTTGTTTAGATCCGCTCTGATTTAATTAAAGAAAGTGAATTACATCTACAATGAGCTCCAACATTATCCATGAAAAGACCTTTTTTAAAAAAATAAAATATATAAATATCAAGTTTAATGTATTTGCTTCTTTTCACAACTAATTCTGACACCCTCTCCGTTCAGCCTGCGATTCCTGAAAATCAAAAAAAAGGTCCCTTTCTTTCCAGATGAGGGGTAGGTTCACATTAATACATGCAAGAGGGATCGAGAGGGAGGGATGGGGTGATGAAAGAGAGAGGTATGATAGAGAAAAGGTAGGTCAGGAAAGAAAGGGGAGAGAGCAAGGCACATTAATCAGAATAAAAAATGGAAAAGAGGAATATGGCTGGTGGTAAGTCAAGAGTGAAGCTGGGAGAACAAAGCCATCTGGGGCACAAACAAGTCCTGACACGGATGCTGTTCATTTAACCATGGTGCTGATTTAAAGCTTTCTTAAAGAGTCCCCCCCCGCCCACCTCCCTGTAATAAACTTTGTGTTGGCCACAGTCTGATCAGGTACAGATGATAGCAGGCAGCATGGATTTACAGCCAGATCTTCCACAGAAATAAAGATGTCACACTTTGACAGGTGACCTGCTGGGACCCTAAAACTATGACTAGGATCATTTCATTCTGGTGTGTGTGTGTGTGTGTGTGTGTGTGTGTGTGTGTGTGTGTGTGTGTGTTTTGTCTGTAACAGAAAGAAAAGAGAGTAAGTTCAGCCTGGTCACTGTCAGGGCCTGTGTACATCTGTTTAATGTCGAGTTACAGCAGCTCTTATTGTCGATTCGTTATGATTTTGGCTGTTTCACAGAATAAATCTAAAATCAATATGACATTGGCTCCAAAGAGTTTTTTTCTAAGTTGATTAGTATTCAGGATGTTATTGTAATAACTCTTTTGAATAGTATTGCTGATACGACCACGGATTGAAATCTTCCTCTTGCAGGTAAACCCGTCATGATTGTCACTGAGTACATGGAGAATGGCTCTCTTGACAGCTTTTTAAGAGTGAGTAATAAGAAAAACACACACACTGAATTTTAATGTGTTAAACCCAAATCCATTTGGGCAACGCACACTTACTGAATAACTGAAGATTAAGAAACTTTATGGGACATTTGTCTTCAGTGCTTGCTTTCATTAAATGCTCTAAAGTGCCAGGTTTTAAATTCAGAAAGTCAAACGATTTTGTCTAACACTGCTGTATTTTTATTTACAATAGAATCTGTTTTTTACAATCAAATCCATTTTTTAGTATAGATTAAGTGTAGAAAATATGTTTTTTCAATGTATGAGACATTTTCGCAGAGGTCTGCACTTCACTGTTGAAAATGCATCATATGTATAAATACACACACTGGGTGGACACACTCACCCATTCATATGAATGGGTGAGTGTGTCCAAACTTTTGGCTGGTACAGTAAATGGTTCACTTTTGTATAATGCTGTGTTGTAGAATTGTGTGTCAATATTTACACAGATAAGAATATTATAAATTGTATTTAAAACGTTTGTTTTATAATTAGGTCAACCACTTATGGTCAGTTTTAACACTAGACTAGAATAAATTATACTGCATATACGCTATATGGTACCTGAGATTTGCTGGTTTTAGCAGTTCTGATTGTTTCCAGCTGTATTCTCTATACATCTTGTCATCTGACAAAATATTTTGAACTGTATCCCTACTGCTCCTGCAGCCAGGAGTGAATGTGATTCTTGCCATGCCTCTGTCTCTTAAAGAGAAATTGACCTGCCTTACTGAAATTAGCCAACTTGCAGCAGCCAAGCCGCAACAGCAACACTGGCATGAAAGCATGTGTACTGATGCCTGTTTTAGCGTTTTTCCACATGCATCTGCAACGCACGCAGTCAAATCCAGGATGTGTAGCTGTTGTCTCCCGACGTTTTCACAGAGGTCTGCACTTCATCGTTGAAAATGCGTCATATGTATAAATACACACACTCACGGAAATTCATAGCTTTGCACTTCAGCTTATGTCTGTGCTATGAATCTGCAAAGCTTTGAAGTGACTAAATCAGGTTTCCTGGCCACTAATGGCTCAAGATGAAATGGAAGTTAAGGTGGGTCTAGTCGGTTTTTAGAGAAAACCATACTTATCATACACTCAGAATAAGCCAGTGTATGTGAAAAGCAGTCATTATAAATGTATAAAGACAAAGTTTTATCGGCTGAAAAAGGAGCCTAATAAAAGCTTTCCTTGATAGATTGCTCAATAAAGACAGATTATTTGAAAGAAAATTGTGAAATGTCCTTTAAAAACAGCAAACATGCAAAATTTACATAATTTCCAGTTACTAAGAAGTGATATTATAGATCAGAGGAGATCCACCATAGATGGCCTGAAAGGCAGAGTGACCAACCAAACTGAATTAAAAAAAAAAATAGGGAAGAGGGCATGATTGGCCTAGACAGACAACACAGGCACACAAATCCTTGGACAAGAGTATTGATTTTGAATGGGGTGAATTTGATAGTGTGGGATGACAGAAGACACAAAGAGTGGTAAGACTAGCCAAAATGTCAAAAAGGTATCGAGACTAAGCGTAAAAAGCTCTTCCTCAAAAAAAATTCATGTAACTCTCCTTATGTTTCCTATGTTTATATTTATCTCCTATCCAGATAACAGCAACAGATCACAGAACATATAGGCCTAGTTATGAACGCTTGCCAGTATGAATCAGTGTAAACACTGCTGCTTGCCAATGCAAACAATAAAGTGCGCTTTGTGCTTACATCTCATCCACTATATGTTTGACTGCTGCAACTCAACACCTGGCAAACATTTGGCTATAAACATCCATGGGATAATATGCCATGGAAATGCATTATATCCTTTTTTCCCCCACATTATGTAGTTTTCTGATGAATATACAACTATCACAACTATGTTTGGATGCCAATTTTCATTTGCTCTATGTGTCTCATCATATGTATATGTAGCATATGAAAATTGGTCCACAATAACAGCAGGAATTTATTCAAAAAATAAATAAATTTTTATGGTCTAATCCTTATTTCCATACATTACTGTGTATCTGGGATTTCACAGCTGAACTAAAGACGAGATACAGAATGTCAAAGGTGATTTTTAAAGGTTAATGAAAATGCTGTGGATACTAATGTAGAAAGATTTCATTTTATGCAAATACCCCAAAAGGTCAGATTCCCTTTGTGTACTATATAACGTATGTTAAAGAGTGGCATGGAAGGAAAAAGCATGCTTTTCTTTCTTTAATTATTTCTTTTGTCTTTCTTTTTAGAAACATGATGCCCAGTTCACAGGAATCCAGTTGGTTGGCATGTTGCGTGGTATTGCTTCAGGCATGAAGTATCTGTCAGACATGGGTTACGTTCACAGAGACTTGGCCGCTTGAAACATTTTGGTCAACAGCAATCTGGTGTGTAAAGTGTCAGACTTTGGCTTGTCCCGAGTCCTGGAGGATGACCCGGAGGCTGCTTACACAACCAGGGTGAGCTGAAACACAAATATAAATAAAGACCCTAAATGACAACACAGTTTTATATAAAACTCACTGAATGCAGCTGTGCAGTATGGTATTAAACTGATTACTTTTCCTCTCTGGCAAAAATGATCAGAAAAGCAAACAGTCAGTTGGACAACAAATGGACAATACAATCGATCCTCATCTGGTCTTTGCCTCATGCACACTTACTGTATACTGAGGTAGACTATCGTCATACATACACAGGCAGATACTGTGCACCTGTTCCACTCACATATCGCGGCAAGGGTGAACAACACATAAAAACCAAGTTGTTAAAGGGCAGACATAAATCCACATATCCCAACTGGAAGGTCATGGAGAAGACCATCTAGGTCTTCTGTGCCATAAGAGGAAGAATCTCATTAAGAAGAATATAAGTTTGTTTGTGCACAGTTACTTGAGGTTTAAATATACTCTTTCAAAATGTAAATGACATTTTGCACAGCTCTGTTACCATGACATTTACCACCAGACATTTCTCTTCTTAGATTGGACTTTCACACACCTCTTTGATGCATGCTACATAATCTGGTTGCTTTCTGTTTATAGCGATAGATCACAGTAGAGCACAGATGTCTCTTGAACCTAACCTAGCTGGTAGAGAAGGGCGCCTACTGGCCATATCTACTGGACTGATTATGACTGATAAAAGCCATTTGGCAGGCTAATAACCTCTGAATTGGTTGCTTTTTGGTGACTCACCCATTACATAAACCAACGAGTACTTTGGCCAAAGTGTTATCCCACAAGTGAGGTTACATAGAAATTGATAAAGGCCATTCTTTGCATAAGCAAAACAAGAAAAAGAACTTTCAAAAGATAGCATATCTCACTTTTAAAATGGTAAGTGTCGAGAAGACAGTTTGAGACATTTGCAGTTTATCCTATGATTATGGAAAATCTGTGCTTCAACTTACCTTAAAATCCACTTATGAATTCGTCCTATAAGCATTTTTGGGTTACCCTGACAGTAGATGCTCATGTTCCAAACTGGAACACAACCAGTAGGCATGTTATGCCCCAGATACTGATCTAAACTTTTGGAAGTGTGTGCGTGTGTGGCCATTTTCAGCTGAGGAATCTGTGGTCTTAACCATGCGTGCAGCCTTTTAGTCAGAGTATAATTTGCTGGCTGAGAATGGCTTGTCAAATAAACAGTCAGTGTGCCGTTTGCCTTTCTCCCAGAAATTCATAATCTGAAATAATGAAACAGAATAATAAACTCTGCCACATTAAAGTAATTGACAATGCTAGCACATGTGGACTTCAATGGAACTTTTTCTCTCAACTTCCTTAGTCTCTACTTTTTAGGAAAAGTTTAAAGTTTGTGGTTGCATGTGCATATGTACATGCGTGTATGTCCCATAGATAAGGGTATTTCTGCTCATTTTAGACTTGTAAACTGCTTTATTGGTGCCACTATTTGTCTCTTGTTTGCATTTCACTCTCCCATAGATTCCCCAGTATTTCCATACCCATTAGGAGTAGAAGAATGTAAAGTTTAGATTGCACTGTGTATGACTCCACAATACTAGGTTAAACCTAACATATTGGGTCAGTGTTTTTGTTAGCTTTGGCTACCATCAGCCTCCAACCCTATGATCCATTTTCTTCATCTGTCTTGATTTTTAGCTAAAATGACAAATACGGCTACACACTGCAATAAGGGGTTATCCAGGGCACCTTGGATTGCAATTTGATGAATGAGTTTTTCTTTCTGGCTTTTACGTTCTATAAGACTGATGATAATACATTTTGATTAAAACTTCATATAATGTGTTCAGTTACAGTAAGGTTCAATGTCTCCCTATGTGACGTTTTTTAAATCTTTTTAAGAGTTAAAAGATTTTTGTCAGTCTGGGAAAACAAATTAATCAAAGACAATCAAATAGAAGTCAAAGTCAAAAAAGTTTGTGCGTGGCTCACATTTCCATGAGGAAACATGAGCCAAGTTTCACTCCAAGTTCTTCCACACCACACTGGAAATAATAATAATAATAATATTTTAAATTGTTACAGTTTTGGATCTGAACCTGTGATCCTCACACTTAAATCCAAACCACAGAGTCCTCTGGGATTTAAGGGTTTCAGAACAGCCTATGAAATATTCTTGCATCGGACACAAACTTACACCTCAGATCCAAATTTTTTAGAAATTTTGTTTGAGGGTACATCCAGGCTCACATGTTTATGTCCACCCTGCAGTACTTGCCTTTAATATGCTATTTCTTTAAAAGCTTCATTTTTTTTGGGGGGGGGGTTAAGATACAATATCAAAAGTTTTATTCACAAAACTTAATTCAGCCATGGTAAATGGCAGGCACAAAGATAGTCATGCTCAAGAAATACTCATGTTTCCCAATGACAAATTGAGCGACTGAAACACAAAGTAAGCTCATCAAATGATTTCTTTTTTTTTGTATTTCAGGGAGGTAAAATCCCTATCCGGTGGACAGCTCCAGAGGCTATCGCATACAGGAAGTTTACATCTGCCAGCGATGCTTGGAGTTATGGGATTGTACTATGGGAGGTGATGTCATATGGGGAGCGGCCATACTGGGAGATGTCCAATCAGGATGTAAGTACTGCCCGTTTGCAAACTTACATTCCTTTAACAGGGACGCATCCACAACTGCAGGGATAGCACCTTTGCACATTTGACAAATTCTACTGGAAGTGAAGGAATTAGCTAATTCCATTGATTTAAATTAGATATTTAATTCATGCTCAGGTGAGCTACAGAGAGAAGGATTCTTGTGTGCACATAAAACTCAGATCTTAAAAAAAAAGCACTTACCACAGCTTATTTTGTCATGAATATTAATGATCTTTTTTTTTCCAAATCCTATCTGTTCCAACATAAAGGTAATAAAAGCTGTAGATGAAGGTTACCGCTTGCCCCCACCCATGGACTGCCCTGCCACCCTCTACCAGCTGATGTTGGACTGCTGGCAGAAAGAGAGGAACAATCGGCCTAAGTTTGAACAGATGAGTTAGCATCCTGGATAAACTCATCCGGAACCCGGGTAGCCTCAAAATCACGGCAAACACCACATCCAGGTATCAAAGGCATCTTTCATCTTTGTTTTCATTATCATTTTAGGTGTTGTGTGCATATCTAAAACATTACACAAGCGACAAAGTGAGTTATTTTGAGTGTGAGTTAGTTTCAAGTTGTTGTTTTTTTTTGTTTTGTTTTGTTTTTTCCCCCCTTTCTTCTAATTTGGTTGCCATCTACTTGACAATCCATTATTAGTTCTCGTATACCTAGTATGTACATCAGCTTTAGTTATTTCAGGTCAAATCAAGCTCCATTTGGTGAGCATGAGGCATCATCGGCATTAATGGAAGTTGATGAATGATGCACAATTCAACATTATTAATGTCATGAGCAACAAACAGGTGACACAGCTGGGGGTTGGGGGGTTGGGGATGGGGAAGTTTCTTCCACCTGTCTTTCCACCTGTACAATGCAGAAGATCAATATCAACACTGCCTTTCTATTTCCTGTGCTTGTGGGATTTAAATGAAAATTAGCACCACTTATAAAAGCCTAAATTTTTGAGAATAAAATATTTTACATCTTTTCTGACATCTTCAAAGATTTTCTCTTATTTATTTCCATGTTACTTTCTTTTTTGCCCTCCCTAATGCTTCTCTGTCCCTTTTGTTGGAACAATCATTCTCTCTCAGGGGTCTGCGGGTAAGCAGGACAGCATACACTTGTCAGTTGTGGGCAGGGAGGGATACAGGCACTGGGTCTGGAGCAGACAGCCACGGTATTATGTAGACGTCAAAGCTCATAACATTGACTAATGATTTCTTAAGAAAGTGAAAATAGGTCCCTTGGAGTTTGCATGTAATTTTCCTGATTGGCTTTTAACACTGGGTGAGCACAGGCTGGCCGACAGAGGCTGGTACGTTGATTTATGAGAACTCTGTGTGTATGTGTGTGGTGGCGGCGGCAGTTGCACAGCGGGAGCAGCTGCACTCAGCTCCACACACCTCGTTTGTCTCAGGGCTGTCCTGGCTGGCTAATGCAGTACCCCCTCCTCCACAAAGCCCAGAACAAAGCCTGTGACCCAAGTAGAGCATCTGGAAACTTCGAGGGTGGGACCTGGTCAGTTTACTCTTCCTGCATGTGGATGATGAGAGAGTCAGTAGGCCAAGGTTGACTGTCAGAGGCTATGGGCCAGCAGGAATCCAGTAGAGCTTAGAAGCTAGTGTGTGTCTGACTTACTTTTCAGGATATCTAAAACATGTAAGATTCATGCAATCTTGTTTTCTAAATCACAGGTGTATTTTTTGTACACAACAAAGCATGACAATGGCTGCTTATAGTAGTCCTTATAAATGCATGACACTCAGCATTATATAATGTCTAGAATATCAACCTTTATCTGGAGAGGTCTGGAACTTGGATTGGAATAAAGGGCTTGGGAAGCAACAGGGATTGGGGGCTGGGGCCATGCTTGGCAATGGAAATGGGCAGACATTCAATTGTGAATGGAAACCAGCTGAGAGTACAAAAGAACACAGGCATTTTGCACAAATATATGTCTCCATCAACACAGACAGGCATATGTTATTGAGAACATCAAAAAAAACTGGATAGAATCTAGATGTAATAGTTGGTACTGCAAATAATACAGTGATGAACAGTGCTTCAATTACCAAAAAAGTATAATTTTCTCAGACACTAAAACTTGACAGTGAAAATGAATTGAATAAAGAATTCTGAGGAAAATAATAACGTATTGTTGCTGAAATCAAATCAAAATGTCGGTTTAGCTTTCCTCAAACCACCTGAGTACTGATTAAAAACTACATCATATCAAATCTGACAGTGGCAGCAAATGGCCACAACGGAAAGGGCCGTTAATGCCCCTGAAATGTTGGTCTAACCTCTCCCTGATATTCCCTGGGAGTTTCATTCCAATCTGAAGACTACATAGCACTGGGTATTGGGAGGTTAAAACAATAAGAGCTAGAGCAAAAGAGGGGTAGTGTTATGACAATGAAAAAATGGGTATAGATGTGATTCCCTTTCTGTTTATATCTATATATATATATATATATATATATAGTTTCTGGGGGGGTTTTGTTTGTTTTTGTTTTTTTCCTCTGTTCAAGTGGGAGTTGTCTGCATTGTTATATGGTATTAAGTAGGCATTACCCCCAACCCCACCTGTCAGACAGATGCTATCTTTTTTAATGAATATTTTCCAATTCACAACATCTCTCTGTTTCCCCACCAATCACTGTGTCTCTTGAGCTGCAATGAGATGTTGCTGAAAATGTAAGAACAAAGGAAACACTGAAAATGATAAGGGAAATGAATCAAGGTCATCTGCAGTTTACCTCTCAGTGGAGACAGCAGAGGAAAAAAGAAAGGAGAAAAAAAGAAGAGATCAAAGAAGAAAAAGAAAAAAGTGAAGAGAGGAGGGAAGAAGATCAATAATCCTTCAAAAAGATGAAAAATCTTTTCTTTATAGTCCACAAGTGAGACATGAAAAAGAGAAAAAACAAAATCTTCCACATAATTTTTTTTGTCCCAAATTTATTTTTCAGCCAAAAAAAAACAAAAACAAAAACAATAAAAAGTATTCAAAATATTTGTCTTTTTCAGAAGATTCGCACATTACTTTCTTTTTGGTCTTGTGTAAACCACCCCCGCCATCTAGCCCTCAACTCCCTCCTTTGCAGGCAAGCCATCTTTCCAGGGGGTCCTGGGGGGCCCTCTGCATTTTGACAAACCTCTGATCTGACAGGAAAAGACTCAATCACTGTAACAACACCCACTCCACCACCTCAAGTGCACCTTTTTTAGTCTCCTTCTTTTCTTCCGTCACCACTTGGATACTATCTCAAGATTCTCAATATACCTAATAATTTGTTGGCTTAGTGTGGCATTTAATGGTAGCTAGATGATTTTCTGTTGTGACTTTATTTTGATCATATTTAAATATTCCAAGGGGCAAGTAGGAACAATAAAACAATTTCATTTCTAAGAAATTTTAATTAGAGCACGTGAAAAATGCCCAACAGTTTATCACATAGCTTATGAAATTGAATCTTTGCTCTGTGTTGCTGAATAATATTTCCAAAATTGGCAAACATAAACATTTAGAGTGGCTTTAAACCTCCTTGCCACTCAGTAAGGCAGAGGTGTACTTTCTGGTAGTCTAATGAGTTTGTTTACAGTGCTATGAATAGTATTACCCAAGGGAGAAGTATCCTTTTTTTTTCTCTCCTGTCCTTTCCTGCCTTGCTGTATTCCCTTGAGCACCTACATATCTTGGCACAGGCATCTTTATCTAATCTTTGTGACAGATGCAGTGTGTCCTTATTTTCTGGAACCCAGTTTTAAATGATTCTCTCAAATTCAAAAGTAAACATGCACAATATTCTACTGTTGCACTGGTCATTGTGTTATGAGCCCTAGTTTGACCTAATATGGTGTGGCCTTGTTTACTGTTCACTTCAGTGATGTTGTCAGGTTTTGCAGCATCTAATGGAATCACATTTATATAAACTAACATTAATTGTGGCATCTGAAAGTTGACACTAATAAAGCCCATTGGTTTCTGTCTGCCTTCTGCACTCTTTATCTTTCTTGCTCTCTGTGAGTCTTTTCACTCCCCCCCCCACCCCCCCGCAATCATCAATCAGCGCTAGTCACAACAGTGCCTGCAGTATTTCCTTTAACCTCTACTGTTGACGGAGCCTTCTAAAGCCCAACACAGTCCATTTAATTTGATTTGATCCAATTGGAACCATCGACTCTAATCAAATCTAATGTTACATTCTGCCTGGTACATGTGCTACACGAAACAGTGGTGAAATTAGCCAGAAACTGATGCTGCTTTTGCTAGTAATTTTGTTCCTGAATATCTTTAATATATTTCATGTGACAGTTTGATTTACCTTTATCATAGCCTAAAGATATTGTGCATTTATAAATCAGGCACATAAAAACATTCTGTGCATAGGTGCACATTCAGTCACGGTAAAAAAAAAAAAAAGTACACACTCTTTTGTTTCTAAAGTTTTACATATCAGGACACAGGAAAGATTATCCAGTACGGCATGAGCTCTGATGTTATCTAACATATGAAACTCTTAAAGCAGTTCATCATTACTTATTGATATATTTGGTTCACCCTTGACCACTTGTTTATTCTTCTCGTCTCTGTCAGGCCAGCCAACTTGTTGTTGGACAGAAGCAGTTCAGAGGTTCCCTCAATGGGAACGATGGGTGACTGGATGGATGGAATGAGGACTTTGCCCTGCAAAGAGGCTTTCTCTGGGGTCAGCTACAGCTCCTGTGACACACTGGCCAAGACCTCAACAGAGTAAGGCAACAGCACACACAGACACACACATTGGGCTTCTTTGCCTATTTATGCTAGTAGTGTTTACAGGGCTCAAGTATCAGAGGCAAAGTCCAGGAATTTGAAGAGACTCTTGGTGAAGAATGAGTGCGTGCACAGACACACACACACACACACACACACACACACACACACACACACACTCTTGTTCTCAGTAAGTAAAGAAAGCTATAGAGCCATTACTAAAGGTGTCCAGATGAGAGTCATGGTAACTCATAATGACAGGTCTTTAGCCATGCTTTCAATGCTGCAAATATGACCAGAGGGGAAGGTGAGAGCATTGAAAGAAAGAGAAAAAGAATGAGAAACAGAAAAAAAAGAGAACGGGAGAGAGTGAGAGTAGAAGAGTTGTGAGTTCCACAAGGGAAAGGGAATTAGAGAGAAGCTATTGAGGGAAACAATGAGAAGGGAGATTTGACAAGATAAAAGAGTAGCTAGATGGGTCTTTGAAAGAGAAAATGAAGGCATAGCCGTCAAGTAGGTGTGCAAAGAGATGGCACTCTCCATGCTGTAAAGCATTAAAATGCAAAGAATAGTGCATGGAAAGATTGCTCGAAAATTATTTGGCAGCCAAATCCAGAGAAATCACAGCTAGCGAGCACACACTATAGGACCTACAGTACTTTCAGTTAGTAAGAAAGTAGGTCCTAACAGTATGTTCAGTTGGCATTGTTGTTAGGTCCCCTTCTTTGCCTCTCCCTGTCCTCCCTTTTCCTCGCTCTGTTGGCCCGCTGCTTGTTTAATTGATGTGGAATGTGACAGAGTAAATAATTGGACATTTCTAATCATTGTGATCAAAGCAGCCATTCTCTGTGGTGATAGCAGCTGCGGGGGCAATTGGGGACTGCTGGTCAGCACTGACAAGCAGTTGTGAACTCAGATAACTTTACAAAGCAGGGAGTCATTAACAGTGTTGGGCTTAATATGCTGGAAAGTAGTACTGTGCAATGTGCATCAGTTTAAATGATGTTGGGATGGTTAGACTTATTGTAAAAAAGAGGAGTTTTTTTTGTTTTTTTGTTGTGTTTTTTTTACCAGACCTCCTTGCATTGCCAGCTGTAAAGTGCAATGACTTGTAACTGAAACAGAATAGAGTTTCCTGGAAATGTCATACCTAATGCTTTGTACCAAAGATGCCACTGGCAACCTTAACATAAGTTCAAGTGTGTTTATTCAGCAATACCTAGAATGAACCAAGGGACAT
>JAMQGT020005740.1:0-14048 GCA_024447675.2 Pterophyllum scalare
CCATGTATTGCTAGTGCTTGGTGTTGATGTACGGACACTTGTGCGCTAGCTACGCTAACGTTAGCTCGAGTGGAGAGAGTGCGGGGTAGTGACAGTCCGGCCGGAGGCGGGGAGAGCTACGAGGTGAGACTGTTATATTTTGATGGTGGTTGCTACACTGTTGACTGCGCGTGGCCATCTGGGAAATGGTATCACTTTCATATTTGTGACTCACGGTTTTAGTGGGGTTCAGGCAGCAGCGTATCGAGGTGGGTACTTGAGTGTTTGTCTAATAGCGCTTTCTAGCCGGAGTAGAACGCAACGTTTATTCGACGTTTCAGTTTTCTTGGCCCGCGATACAGAGGCTAAGAGCTAGCTTGCTAACTGAGGAACAGTGCCACACGGGGACTCCCAAACTTTTCAGGTCAGCATCCCCTAGGTATCACAATACAGATGTGATAAGGGTGTAAGCCAAGAGATTTACTGTACTGTAAAAGGGAGATTTTTTTTGTATTATTGTAGCACTATGTTAGGAAATGACAGTACACTATAAGTGGTTATTTATTTTACTCCATCTTTTGTAAATACAAACTCAAGTGTTCCTTGGATGAGCAAGTGCCTGGACTTCCCAGAATGCCATGCAATTATTTTTGTAGTAATGTTGGTCAATTTATGCTACTTTACTATGTAATGTTTGTAATTACAGCAATGAGGAAGCTCCAGGTTTAAAGCAACTTTGTCTACAGAACTGAAAGAATCTCTACTGTTCAGTTTCCTTTAACTGATTTGTTCCTGTGACTTTCAGGCCTGGAAGATAAACAAACGCCTTCTATGTCTTCATCTCTGGAAATCAGAAGAGATGTCTGTTGATGGGGATACAGCAAAAATGGGCAGTCCACAGCCCACTTCCACATCATCTCCGCATCTTACTGATTGTACTGGAGGTTACTGCGATGTGTCTGTGATGATTGA
Organism: Pterophyllum scalare; assembly: GCA_024447675.2. Taxonomy (NCBI): domain Eukaryota; kingdom Metazoa; phylum Chordata; class Actinopteri; order Cichliformes; family Cichlidae; genus Pterophyllum; species Pterophyllum scalare. The sequence continues at coordinate 952 of JAMQGT020005740.1, forward strand.
TGGAACTGCAGCCACGCCTGAATTTGCAGCTGCTTGCCCTGTTCCGGGCACTGCTGCCTCACCAAAACACACCAGCACAACTGATGCGCTCACCCTCGCAGACAATGCTGGACAGAGAGCCAGAGGGAACGAGAATAGCATCAATCGTAGGAATAGCTTTCATCATTCCAAACAACAGCAACAACAGACGAAGCTAACAAAGCGGCGCTATACGGCAAATTCTGGTTTCAAGCATCCTTCGTCTGGCAAAAGGAGACGAAGGGCGAACTCTGAGAGCGATTCTGTCCTGCCTACCAACTTCCTCTTGGGTGGGAACATTTTTGACCCGCTGAATCTCAACAGCCTGCTGGATGAGGAGGTCAACAGGGCACTGAATGCAGAGACTCCCAAATCCTCTCCGCTGCCAGCAAAGAGTCGAGACCCTGTGGAGATACTCATCCCTAGAGACATCACAGATCCACTGAACCTGAACAGTGGGATAGCTGACAGCAGCTTTTTGGTTTCTCCCTTCAAGAGTGGCGGAAGGAAGAGACACCGCAACAGACACCATGGAGGAGGGAGTGGGAGTGGGAGTAGTGGGATTGCAGCCACACAGATGACACTTTCAGAATTAGGAAAAAGTGAAGTCAAAACTGGCCCTTCCATGCTACCCTTCCAAGGTACCTTAGCCTCATGTTCTGCCCTAGAATCCAACGAGTCCAGTAGTGTTTCTAGTGTCATAGTGGAGTCCCATGAGCACACAGACTGCAGCTCTGCAAGCTGCAAGGAGGAGGTGACATCTGTATCTGTGGAGGATTCTGCTTCTTCCCTGTCAGGGGCACCGCATCAGCACACAAGCAGACGCAAGCGAAGGCGCAACTCAGGCAAAATGGAGCCCCCTGTGACCCATTCTACTCCGATCGGAAAGTCTGGATCTGTAGACAGGCTTTGTGGCACAGGGGGAGCAAGAAATTCCTTTCACACACCAAAAACTGGTCCCAAAACAGGCCCTGGAATACGCCAGCACCAGCAGCCCCACTCTCATACAAATCAGCAGAAGAAGTTCCAATATGGGAATTATAACAAGTATTATGGATACCGCAACCCAGGCTGCAGCGAAGACCCTCGTGTACGTTTGCTTCGTCCAGAGTGGTTTAAAGGTAAAGAAGTACTAGATTTGGGGTGCAACTCAGGCCATGTAACACTCTATATTGCCAAAATGCTAAGACCTGCCCGCATATTGGGTCTAGATATTGACAGCGGTCTGATACATGCAGCTCGTAAGAACATAAGACATTATCTGTCTGAGCTGCAGACCCAAGAGGCCAGGCGTGTGATGCAGGGCAAAAAGACTAGGAAACAGGAGACAAATGGAAACGAGAGTCACACGGACACAGAAAAGAAGCACAATGAAGCTGAGAGCAGGGATGAAAATGGGAAACCAGTGAAAGGAGAAAGTGGCCCTGCAGATGCTGTAAATGACAATAACTCCTGTCTCACAGATGAGACAGGGACCCAGAGGCAGGGCAGCAAAACCGAGGAAATGGAACCAGAAGACTGTGATTCACCCCCTGCTGATCATTCGGAGAGCTGCTCTTTTCCTGTATCCCTACGTATCTCCAGGGGTCCCATTGCTGCACCCCCGTTAACAGAAGCATCCAAGGTGCAGCCTGGGGAGTTCCCTTCAAATGTGTCCTTCATCAAGGTAAGAGAGGATTTTTATTTTATTTTTTTCATTTGGAAATATGGCTCAGATTTCCATGTAGTTGAATCTTGTGAACCTAGATGGCAGATTCAGAAAGATTAGACCCTGCCTGTGTTATACTTTTATACAACAATGTATACAGTGTAATAGTAACTGAAAGAAACATTTATATTCTGCACCAAAGGAGTGGTTTTAAGAATGCGAGTTGCAGGACACATTATGGAGGACTAACTGACCTAAAGAATTGGATCCACATTGTGCACCTGTGAGCTTTTTCACTATAAATCAGGAATATACTCCTATATCTCAGAAAACCTGTTTAGTGTGATATCAGCCTTTACATTTAATCATGTCAGTGGCTGATGTTTATCATTTGCATCACATCAGTTTTGCTCTGGCTAAATATTCAAAGTGTGTAACACGTATCAAAACAATTGCTGGAAAATTCTTCCCAGAAACACAGAATAAAAGAACAAACTGGGAAATTATGCAAACAATTTACATATCAATTATAATAGGCCATGCAAGACTGAAGTGCAGTGTCAAAATAAGAATAAGATGCAAGGTGATTCCATTGTAATGAATAACTTATAGATTTTTGTGCTAATTTTAATTTATAAGGAGGTTATTCCACAAGCGAGGAGTCCCAAAAGCTCAGTTATAATAAAACATTTATTTTTATTGGAGATTTCTTGGTTCTCCTGGCACTGGGAGAAATTATTTAAAAAATAATAATAATAATAAAAAAAAAGCTGTCAGCCAAATTTTACTTTTATGCATTGGCATCAGTTGATAATGTCATACCATCATGCTATAAATTAGGAGCAGCTTGCACCATGTAGTTTCATCTGGACAACTAAGTTTGTATCAAGTTTTTTGCCATAATATTAATAAAAATATTAGCTGTGTGTTGCATGCAAAATTGTAATTGCTACCAAGTGTTCACTGAGTCATGATTTCCATTTGCTTTTAGTTAAAGCAATTTTTCCTTTCTCCTTTGCTCCCTGTTCAAAAACAGTCACTTTTTATCGAGTAATAAAAAATGTAATCTAGAGCATACGTAACATAAAAAGGAATCAGCATCTCATTAATATTACTTTCATCCTCTAGTAAGGACACGTCGGTGCAATTTTTGTTTTCTTATTCACTTCCTATTGTATTCTTATATTACCATATGTTTCTGTGTCTGTTGGACACCTTTTGTGTGTGGGTGTGTGTGTTTGTGTTTCCAACTAGAGGCTCCCTGCTTTTAAGGCAACTAGTGTAGTTGAGAACTCAAAGGCAAAAACAGCAACGAGCAAGAGGGTGGTTCTTAAATTTGGTTATGACGTGATTTTTTTTTTTTTTTTTTTTATAAAGAACTTCAGCCACATGGTTGAGAATTTCCAAAAGCCTTTCAAATAAACATGACTACTTTTTTTTTTTTTTTTTGATGGCATAATAAATAATGTAGTTTCTATCAAAATCTCTAATGTCCACTGTCCTTAAGCTATACTGGCATTTTGCAGCCATCTATATGCAAAGATAGATCAAGGGGAAGAAAAAACATGCCTGAGACTGCCCAGTGTACACAAGTTGGATTTAAGGAGGAAATGGTAGAGTGCCTAGTATGTGTCTGACCAGCCAATTCACAGTGGCTGCAAAAACATGAGAACAAAAATCCAAGGCAGTCTAACTCTTTAGTCATAATGGTATAAAGCTTTTTGTCATACGTAGTTTTCACCAGTGTGTTTTGGCTGGAATCCTCATGAATGTCTGAGTGAAGTTTCACTGGGAAAGGGATGTAATTTTTTTTTTTTTAAATAATAATTGCCCCTAAAATCTAATTTGAGTGTTTTATAAATAAAGCTACTTTTTGATGCTACTTTTTTAAAAAAAAATTTAACTTTTCACTTTTGTGATGTCACATAGACAGTACAGCAGGGCATGTTGTATTGGGGTGGCTATCTACAGGGCATGATTGACAAGTCACTACCGTATGAACAAGGAATAGGCACTTGAAGCAAAACCACTATTAGCTGTTTGGCTACTTTTGATTTTACCTTAAGAACCATTTATCTTGCCTTTTTTGGTCTTGACATAACGTAACCACAAACATATTTAACAAATTATTTTTATAACTTAAAATACATATGTAAGCTGTAATTTTCAAAAACTAATGTACAAATTTGGTAAACAAAGTTATTTACAACTATTTACATTAAAATGCAGGCAATGCCTCATGCAATTTACTGAGCAATTAGGTGTCACAGGAAGATGCTACACAAATTATTTGTGCCACTCCAAGAAAACAGTTCCTGTCCACCACAAAACAGAGGGGCACATCCCAGGCCTGACACTTCCAGGTGCATCACTCCTCCTCAGAAGATATACAGTAGATGTGAATAGGGCTGCAACTATCGATTATTTTAGTAATCGAGTATTCTATCGATTATACAAAATATTTTGATGGGGAAGGGGTCCTTCCGGTACCGAACAATTGCTAGTGCTAATAGTGGCACTCGCTAGCAATATTTCTATGGTTATAGCAATCCGTTCTGGTTTCCCCACCGCCATTAAACCCACAAGAAGACGACAATGATGGAGAACTGTAACGCTGCTAATGTGGGTGAAACGCTCCACTTACATGGAGACACCTGAGTGCTGCAGAGTTTAAATGAAGCATCGAGGATTTTTTATAATCAAATTATTTAAGTTGAGCGAGGAATTGTTGCAGCCCTAGATGTGAGATTGTATTAGCAGGTTTATTTGTGCATCACTGCCCTCTGCTGTACAGTAGACTCCAAATTAAATTTAAGGCAACCCCTTTGAATGCTCTACGGTTGAGTTTTTCCGTTTCCAAGTTTTCTTAGCAGTGACCAAGTCTGTATTGGCATCATAAAACTGAATTGCACAAGAAGGGCCTAATTTTCTCACCTCACCTTTTCTCTCCTTTAGGCGAATTATGTACTGGAGAACGATAATCTTCTTTTGACTCAGCGGCCAGAATATGATGTGATTCTGTGCTTGAGCGTCACCAAATGGGTTCACCTGAACTGGGGAGACAGTGGCCTCAAGCGGCTCTTTAAAAGGGTCTACAGACATCTCCGTCCTGGCGGCCTTTTCATTCTGGAGCCACAGCCCTGGGAGTCCTACGTGAGGAGAAAGAAGCTAACTGTAAGAAACTGAAATGACAGTTTTGACATTTGTATCACTGGAAGACTGCCTGAATATAAAACAGTAGTTTTAAAAATGTGGTTATTTGCCCGAGATGTAACACATATTTTTCTTTCTGTTTTTTTTCTCACCTAACAGGATAATATTAGCAGGAATTATCACAGCATCCGCCTCAAGCCTGACCAATTTTCATCATATCTTATAACTGAAGTGGGCTTCACCAGTTTTGAGTACATTGGGGCCCCCAAATGTTCAGTAAGAGGTAACTATGCAATAATTTTGGCACAGCAAATATATTTAGATTTTATTCAGAATTTCAGTTTGAAGCCATGCTCATCTTTACTTCTCTTTTCTTCTTCTTCTTCTTTTTCTTTTATCCTGAAAGGTTTTCAGAGGCCAATCTATGTATTTCACAAATGACTGCTCCTGCCTTGAACATCATTGAATGTGAGTAGCCTAAACCACCATCATGCATTCAAGCCAGCCATCTGCACTGGACTACAAGGAATAATTGGAATCCTTAAAGCGCTCCGGGTTTTGATGCTGAAGATGAAAATCAGAAAGGAAAATGGGACCAAAAGTGGAATTAATTTTGTTAAGGACGCAGACTGTCAGAGAAATGTCAGAATCCTCTGTGACTAGAAATTATTGAAAGTGTGGAGTGAACTCAGATAGGACTCCATGGGTAACCTGGAGCCAAAACTCCTAGTTTGGCCTGACTGTGAAAGAGGTGCTCATCTGATCTGATTTCCATGGACTACTTCTAGTGGTATCGATGCCTCAGTTTGATGCACGGCCATAACTTGCATTGGAATATCTTTGGCCATATCTTTACTTTCATGAAACTGTTCTGTGCCATCATATTTTTACATATTAGGATTGGATGATGGGAAGTCTTATCCAATTGGTCACCATCACCTTTTTTAACAGGTGATAGATGTTCATCAACTCTGTGTTGCATGAGCAAAGCTGCACTATAATACATGATTACAAAGCCATTAAAGCGATAATATTAAATATTTTGAAAAGTAATGTTTTAAGCTGTGCAGGACACTGTGCACAATATTTGTGAATGTAGCCCCTTACTGGATGTTCCACTGTAACTACTGAAGACCTACAAATCCTGCCTTACCTGTTTGGATCATGTCTAAACCCTTAAATGCTCTTGCAGCAGCCATATAAGTGAACATTTTTTTGTGATAAAACAGCTAAACAAGGTCAGTCAGCCTTTGAGGCAGTTTAACACTAATAGCCTACATATTTGTCCCATCTTCCAAACCTAATCTGCTGCTTGTTTTTTTAATTATTTTGCAAAAGTGGCTGAATTAACTTTCATACATGTGACAGAGTGCTCATAATTTGACATTAGAAAAAGCACCTCAATCGCACAAAGACCTTAAGAAGTGGATAAATGGAGTGTCTAAATACATAGAAATATATTGTGAATAAATATAACGAGGCACAATAGGAAAAGTTCACTAAGTGGCCAAAATGGCATCCAGTTTCATTTGAACTGAGATGACACCCAGTGTTACTATTCAGATCACAAGGACTATTTTAAGTAGATCTGTAGCAGGCAGTCATTGTCGTGTTTTTTTTTTTTTTTTTTAAAGCAGTTAAGCCATAGCTGTACCTTACCTGCTGTCTCCAGTGTTCTTCATGAGGTGCTGACTGATACAACTGAGTGTAAAATTGAGGCAAAGGTCTATTTGAGGTCCTGCAGTGTCTTCAGTCCTGTGTAAATCAGAGAAATGCTGTTTTATGGGTTTGTTTGTTTATTAATTTTTTTTTTTAACCAAATTTGAATATAAATTGGCTTTTTATTGGACAGGTTACACCCTCTCCATTTTAGTCTTTGACCTAACGGGAGCTGTTCAGTGTTTCCCACAGATCTGGTTTTGGTTTGTGATGATGGGGTTGTTATGGGTGGGTGGCAGCATTGAAAAGAAGGCACACACATGCTAACAAAATGTTTTCAAGATGCTCCTCAGTAAATATTTTAATTGAGCAAGTAAATCCTCACAAATAAATAACAGAGCATCTCCAGTGAGTCCATTGTCTCACAGATGGGTTTCTGACCGCAGCTCGTGCTCCTAGTTTAGCTCTGCAGCCTTGGTGAGCTCAGTGTATTGCAAACAAAGTAGCTTTCCGCCTGCTGCAGGTTCTGGTTAGATTGGTGCTCTAGCTTGCAGCAGATTTCCAGAGAAGGATAAGGACTGCTTTCCCCATCTGCAGTCCAAGACTGTGGTGAAGGAGTCGGTCAGTCTGCTGGATGAGAGGCCCAAGCAGCAGAATGATATGGAAGGCCACCACAACAGAGGCTTGGCTATTGAGCAAGCTGGAAGGGAAACACGAGAAAGGCAGGAGCTAGCTGGTTAGCTGTAACGTGACTTTTAAAATTGGAGGGTTGACCACTAGTGTAGTTTATAATGGAAGGGGGGTGTTCTCTTGGGTGATTTGGAAAAAAAAGAAATGCTAACGAGAGTCCCCAAGTCTACTTGGGCAGCCTCTCCAAGTAATGACTAGATGTGGGAAACACTGGAGCTACAGGTAGCCTTTGTGATTGCATCTTTTAATTGGTTTCCATTGAGCACCACCCATCTACAACCTTTTGTTGGAAGAGGCTGACACAGAAAATCTTCCTTTTCATGTGGTGGGTACAGTTACAGCTTTGGTGTAATAGGGCAGGAGATTACGGATAATATGTTTCTGTTTTATTAAGTGATCAATGTAAATAAGTTTGCAAATTTTGTTCATAGTGGCCTGTATCATTTTTCAGTGGTTTGTCTTCCTTTGCTCTTTTATAATGTTTGCTACCAGTTTACAAGTGAGTCACAGTTGTTTTGTCTTAAAAAAAAAAAAAAAAAGTTCAGCTTTGTAACAAAGGAAAATGTACTTTGTAAAGTTCGGCCGTTTTTGTTTTGCTTTGTTCTGCCCTGGCAGGCACATTGTTTGTTGGGTTATCTTCTTTTTTTCTTTTCTTTTTTTTTTTTTTATATAAATTGTTTGAAAAGGACTGTGTTGGTGCACTCTCTCATTTTACTTCATATGACATGTCATAGACCTTTAAAAAAAATTCATAATATAAAGTTTAGTTTTTCCCAACAAAGCCCACCAAAACAAGCTGTCAGACTGATTAATCTTATAATTTGAACCAGCAGAATACATTGTGAATTTCTGCCTGATTTAGCCTCAAGCTCAGTTGGTGTATTGGACAGAACACCAGATTACACCTTCCTGTTGTGCTAAGACAATCTGATTCTCAGGCCCACTGCTGTACTTTCAAGGGCATTTTGCTTTATGTATTATTAACAGCTGTTTCCTTCTGCCAATCAGCATTTTAAATGGGAAACAAGTTGTTTTAAGTCTAGGTTGTGCTTTGCCACCTTTGTTAAAAATTGCACCTTAACGTCTTAGTGGTGTCTTACAGATTTTTAACCCAGTATGCCTGACTTGCACGTTCGGGTATCCAAGTGAAATTGTCTTTGCTGGAAGTGTGAAATTACATGTTGTCATATACAGTGCTGTATAAAATTTCAGAATCCCCTTGAGGTTTTGCACAAGTTGTTTGAATTCTTTTGCTTGGTTAAAGACAATAAATTACACAGAAAATTGGGTATAAGCGTAGTTCAATGATAGGGAGAGCTTTAACTATCTTAAAACTTAAGGTGCTCAAGATCCCTTACTCAGGTTCTGGTATTGCACAAAGATTGCTTTTTACTTTTCTAGTGGGCAAAAACAGCAAACAAAAAAATTGTCTCCTCTAATTTAAATAATTTTTATAATCTTGCTTGGGTTGAAGACCAGAAAACAAAGTGGTTTTAAATGTTACAGAATCTTACAAAAAGTAAATACAATTAAAATTGTGACGTGAAAAGACTTAACAGACGAGCAACCCAACGAGTGACACGTGAATGGAACTAACATACACAAACAACAGTGTTCTTGGTTTTGTGAAACCCATTTATACAGATTATTAATCCTGCTCTGAACTACACGCTTGTGGATGCAGATGACACAATGCTCACATTGTCTTCTGTTATAACTCCAGTAAAGCTTGTGGTGCTAATTAGTGTCTACAACCTGTGTGTAAGATTTGAGCAACATAAGCAATGAGTTACAAAATGTCAGACGTAGCTGTAAATTATTGCTTTTCATTTAATAGAAGCTACAGTATGTAGTAGAAACTAAATACAATTGGACAAGCTGTACTTTAGGTAAAAGTAAATGTCTTAAATATATCTTGGGACCACAACATTGCATTAACTCGAGGGGTGTGTAATTTTTACTGGCACTAAAATTCACCTCAGTGTTGAATTTGCACTGATATGAAACATGGTAATGAAACTAATTTAGTACATTTTTTGCAGTCGATGTTTTACATGTACCTTAACCTTCATAGAATCAGTTTTCTGGAAAAACTGATCAATATGTCCCCCTCTCTGTCAGGGAATGTTTTACATTTCATGCCTCTGAACAACAAGATATATCTGAATGTTTCCATGTTTTAACATTTTAACAGATTAAACCTTGTTCCAGATTTGTTGGTTCAGTATTTGCTTATGCGTCACCATATGAGGTTATTCAATCTGGACAGGTTTTTTTTTTCTGTCTGCCTTTTTGGAAAAGGTTCTTTAATTAAACAACAAGAATTGAACACTGGTTGTGGTTTTCCCATAAGGTTTCTTATTGAAATGATGATGAAAAGATGCATCATGGTATCTGGGTAACTGGAGAAATAAATAACAGCAACCGTCAAAGGTTTATGAAACGAAAGAAGAGTGAAAGGAGCAGCCGGGTGCTGCTAATGATGTGCACTTGATCGTCAGCAACTGTGAGCACCCCTATAAAAGCAGAGGTTTTTGCAGTTTGCTGCTCTGGAGCATTCTGGTGTGTGTTAACACAATGACACAATCTTCCCAGGAGTGGATGTCCCAGCACATTCATCCCAAGATCAGACTGTGCAAATGCTCAGAGAAACTGCAAAAAAAAAAAAAAATCAAGAGCTACATTTCAGACTCTTCAGATCTCAGCATGTTAAATGTTAAAGTTCATGACACTGCAATTAGAAAAAGAGTGAACAAACATGGCTTGTTTGGAAGGGTTGTTGGGAGAAAGCCTCTTCACTAAAAAGAACATGGCAGCATGGCTTACCTTTGCAAAGTTGCATCTGGAAAAAAGCCCACAAGACTTCTGGAACAATGTTTTTTGGACAGACAAGACCAAAATGGAGATGTTTGGCCATAGTGCACTGCACCGTGTTTGGGAAAAAAAACAAACGCAGCATGTCAGCACAAATGCCTCTTGTTTTGCAATGACAATTATCCCAAGCACAGCAGCAAATCTACTACAGACAGGCTGAACAGGTCCCAGACCTGAACCCTACTGAAATGATGTGGTGGGACCTTAAGAGAGCTGTGCATAAACAATAAAGCAATGCTGTAAAGAAGAGTGGCCAAATTCTTCCACAATGATGTGAGAGACTGATATCAAACAGAAAATGATCACTTGCTGCTAAAGGTGGTTCTGCAATCATGGGGTGCACTCAGTATCTAAATTTTCTTTTTTACATAACTGTATATCTGTATTCCCATTGTTCATTTTTAATTTTGGTCTACTAGCTCTCTGATAGGCATTCCCCCACTGACTGCTCCCCACTGTCTGTGAGTTTCTTCTTCACTGCATGTTGGTTGGACTTCACTTTACCCATAATCATTAATGAAGCAATGACTCTGGTAAGTCAAATTGGAGGGAGGATTGCCTGAATTTCAGTAAATGGTGTGGTCATGTTCCCGATTTATACAATTTCTTTATATTTTGCTTTTCTCCAGGAAAGATATTGGAAGTATGTAAAGTTTTGTCAGCCAAATAATACGTTTTACAATTTTCTGTGTAATGATTACTAATTATCATTTTAGGCTAGAGGGTATTTACAGACACTGGGAAAATGACCAACCATGGACGTCAGGAGGTAGAGCAGGTCATGATTTGGCTGCTCCAGGCTGCAAGTTGAAGGATCCTTGGGCAAGATACTGAACCTCGAGTTGCCCCCTGATGCATCCATCAGAGTGTGAATGTTAGGCAAGGCGCTTAGGTATAGAAAAAAAGTGCTTTGATAAATACATTTATGAGATTGGGTGAATGAGACTAAAAGAGTACTCAGAGTAGAAAAGCACTTTCTAAGCACCAGTCCGTTTACCATTTTTCCAAAATCTACTTAGGAGTCTGCTGTTAAAGCTAAGGAGATAAAATCGGAAGTGTGGGTAGTAGAGGTCCCTTCTGAATACACTTAATAGCTACTTTATTAGGTATATCTTGCTTCCTGTCTTAATTTTTTTGTGGAATAGAATTGGACAAGTTGCTGAAAACATTACTCAGAAATTTTGGTCCATATTAACATGATAGCATCACACAGTTGCTGCAGATTTGTTGGCTGAACATCCCATTCACATGCACATCCCAAAGGTGCGCTACTGGATTGAGATCTGGTGACTGTGGAGGCCATTCGAGTACAATGAACTCATTTTTATGTTCAAGAAACCAGTTAGAGATGATTTGAGCTAAGTGGCATGGTGCACTGTCAGAAGATGGGTACACTGTGGTCATAAAGGGATGGACATTATCTACAACAATACTCAGGTAGGCTGTGGCATTTAAATGATGCTCAGTTGGTACCAAAAAGCGCAAAGTGTGCCAAGAAAATATCCCCCACACCATTGCACCACTGGCAGGTGGAATATGCCAAATTCTGACTGCTACCATCCATATGTGGCAGCAGAAATCAAGACTCATCAGACCAGGAAACATTTTTCCAATCTTTTGTTGTCCAATTTTGGTGAGCCCATGTGAACTGTAGCCTCGGTTTACTGTAGCTGCACCTGGTGTGGTCTTCTGCTGCTGTAGCCCATCGTTTCAAGGTTTGACTTGTATGTTCAGAGATGTTCTTCTGCATCTCCTGGGTGTAACAAGTGGTTATTTGAGATACTGTCATCTCAAAATGGTCTGGCCATTCTCCTTTGACCTTTCGCATCAACACAACATTTTCAGTCAGAGAACTGCTGCTCACTGGATATTTTCTTTTTTTTTTTGGACCATTCTCAGTAAACTGTAGAGGTGATTGTGTAGGAAGAATCCAGTAGACCAGCAGTTGCCAAAATACTCAGACAATAGGCCGCATTCAAAGTCAGTTAAATCATCTTCTTAACCATTCTGAACTTCAGTGGTCACCGTGATCATGTTTACATGCCTAAATGCACTGAGTTGAATAGTTATACCTGACAAAGTGGCCAGTAGAGTTTGTATTCACTTTGTTAAAAACAAATTCATATTAACTTTAAAAACAGTTGGATTGTATGTGTATTGTTAAAAATCAGACATCACCTCTGACTTCCTCTCTAAATGTATATTTTCTAAAAAAGAAAAAAAAAAGACTTTTTTTAGTTTGACATCATTATGTGATTAATGAGTGTCAGCTCAGAGAAAGCATCCTGAAACCTTGGTTTCTCTGCAGCAGTCCACTGTGAAACACAACTTTCTGTTTCCTGCTGCTACTGTCAGCTTTGTGAAGACAGACAGACATGTAAACAGGTCTCGTGTGCGTGTGTGTGTGTGTGTGTGTGTGTGTGTGTGTGTGTGTGTGTGTCGGGGGGGGGGTACCCCTTTGTAGTTTAATCACGCTGTGCTGTCTGAATCGTTCACCCCAGATGACAATGCAGGGCACAATACAGTGGCTCGTGTTTACAAATAGCATCCATACCTTTAACACCTAATACCCCAAACCAGTTATTGACCACCTTCAGATCCTGGCTCAGCTGAATCCACTACAACATGACCATATGAAGAATATAATGTTTGAATCAGTTGATTACTAGCAGTTGGTGTTGTATAATGTATGATGGCAGGCTTTTTGTTGTGCATTAATGGTAGGCGCTGTATTCAGACAACAGTTAGATTTTTTTATTAAAATGAAATTGACAATAAAACCATGAAGCGCATCAGCAAAGACATCTGACCTTACAATCAGAGAACGGGACACGACGTGACAATGAATTTGCTTTGCAGTCATGGCTGGTGGATTCTGACATTGTTTTTTCCAGACAACATTGTCCAGACAGACAGAATGGTGAGATAACATAAACACAGACAAGAGACATAACACTTCATTCACAAAAGCTCTATTCCATCCATCACAGCTATTTGGGCCAGTCACTTGACCATTATTGTGTCCTGTCGGTACAGGACCGGGGCGACAGCATGC
>JAMQGT020005742.1:0-24691 GCA_024447675.2 Pterophyllum scalare
ATGGCACATGCAGAAGTTTACAGGTCAGACTGCGCTTGTGCAGTGCAGGAGCCTGGTGGAGGTCTGTGTGAAATAGTCTTAGGTAAACTACCTAAAGCTGAACACCTCCAAGACCAAGCAGATGGTGGTGGACTTCCAGGGCCAAGGCCCACAATGCTACCAATCTCCATGGAGGGTCAGGTCTCATGAGTACATGCAGGTACAACAGGACAAGCTGGACTTTATAAGGGGGGGCTATACTTTCTGAGAAGGCTGGGGTCACTCAACATCTGCAGCCAACTCCTTCTGATGTTCTACCAATCAGCAGTCACTAGCATTCTCTTGTACGCAGTGGTTTGTTGGGGAGAAGTGGAACTGGACAGTTGGCAGGCTCTGTGGTTAGCATTCAGCTGTTGCCCCTTTCATCAGGGACGGACAAAAGAACACTCAATAAACTGCTGTCCATCACAACAATTAGCATCTTCTGCACGCTATATTCCTGAGGCAGAGGAGCTTGTTTAGTAACAGATTGCTGTCACTCTCCTGCACCACTGACAGACTGAGGAACTCTTTTGTCTCCCTGCACCACACAGCTCTTCAACGCTAGACCGACAACAGTCAACAGTCAGTGTCTGAGACACTGTTGAAGTTTCTCCTCCACCTGTATTTGTTGGTTTTTCTGTTTTACAAGCTACTGGATGTCTAAATTTCATTCAACAGTAATAAATGATCTGTATGGTGACTCGGGGGGAGAATGGGTTAATGCTTTTGGAGAATCATTTCACAGACACATAGTACAGTCACTGTGATGGTTTCACCTTTGAGCTGCTTCCGAGCCTTCGCCAGTTCACTCATCACTCGGACCATCTCGGGGTTCGAGTTACTTATCGTTGTGGGATGGCTGAAACAGAAGAAATCAGAATGATTAAAACTCCGGTCAGTTCAAAACTCCAAACAGCAGAAATCACCGTCACAAAAAAAACAAGCGTTTTCCTATTCAAGCTCCAGAAAACAAATGCTGAAAACATTCCCAACAGGAACTAAGAGGATCATGTTTATAAGACTTAAAAAATGTAAAGGAATTCTAAAGATGTGTGCACAACAAACAGAAAAAACTGAACTGCATCATAATACACACACATAAAAGTCATCTTCAGCAAAAACAGAGCAGCAGTAGCACGGTGGCTCTGTGATGTCTGTGGGAGAATTTCTACTGATTGCCCTAAAACTGCTGCCGGAAACGCTTAAATTTAAAGCTTCTTAGAAAAACGTTTACGAGCGCCCCCTCCTGGATTTACCTTGTAGTTCATCTCGTGCTCGAACTGATCGTCAAACCTGCGAACCTTCTTCTTCAGGGTCTGAATGTGTCTGGTGAGGAAGGGAATGGAGGGGGGGCACTTGTCCTCAGAGTCCTGCCGTCCTGTCTCCCCAACCCCGACACCTGAACACAAACACAGGCAGAAGTTCAGATTCAGCTCCTGCTGGCAGATATCTTATCCATCTACTGCGGTGGCTCTAAAGATGCCCCCCCCCCCAAAAAAAAACCCAAAGTGCATGCAGGGGTTTACTGAGGAGTCTACCTCTACTGTGCAGCAACAAGAGAACCATGAAGAAATTGTCAAAAATCAAAAACGGCACAAAAAGCACAGATGACAAAACTTTTCACTGAACACTCAGGTTCACCTCAGCTCTTTGGCTGCTAGAGCATCTCTGCTGCTGGCTGATGGTCCAACAACAGCACAAACTAGAGCGGCCCACAGTCCGGCTGTACCACATTTCTGACACTGCCCACCCTCCTGGCTGTGGTTCAGGAGGTAGAGCAGGTCATTCAATAATTTGAAGGTTGGTGGTTCGATTCCTGCTCCTCCAGTCTGCATGCCAAAGTATCCCTGGGCAAGCATACTGAACCTCAAGTTGCTCTTGTCGGAGTATGAATGCGAGTGTGAATGTGTAAATGCAAGCATGTTATATAAGCGCTTCAGTGGCTCAGCTAGAGTAGAAAAGCACTAGTCTATTCACCATCTGACAACAGACGTGCTCTGCAGGCAGACGCACAGTCCATGCACCAACAAAGCGAAACCATCATTTTCCCATCATCCATTACCCAATCTTCAAGGTTTAGATAAAATATTTTGCATTGATCCGGCCTTTTTCTAAAAAACACAGCAGTGACAGTCCTGGAACATTAGTTACGATGTTGTAGGAACAACACCAACATGCCGACTATCAGATCATGCTTTTAATTGAGAGGGCCCGAGGGAGAAGTGTTTGTAAAGTGTCGGCTTTCCCAGCAGAACCCAGAGTTAGTCCACTGCTGCTCTCACTTGCTGGAGGATGGAGGGCGAAAGCCACAAAAATACTGGCTCAGTGTCAGTTTACAGTTTTTCTGTCTCTTCCCTGTGTGAGAAGAGCAGGTCATCCAGCCTAATATCAGGTAAAACAACAGCCGACCTCGAGACACAAATCCACAGATTTAAATGTGTCCCACTGGCAGAAATGTCTTTGTATTAAAAATACTTTGTATTAATTAGTGAGGCTGTCCTCAGATTACACTACATTTTTAGAGACAACCAGGATTTGACACACACACACACACACACACACACACACACACACACACACACACACACTCTTAACCTGCTTGTTTACCTGCCCCTTTAACCCACCCCGTTGTGGATACTCATGTTGATCTAGATTGGGTTCTGCTTGATCCCGATAGAGCTTCTAGATTTGGGTCTGAGTTTGAGACTTGCTGGTCTTCACTTCAGACGTAGTGCCCAGAATTGGATGTTGTCCTTGATTTCAAGGATTCAAGGATTCTTTATTGTCATTCGCATCACATTTGCATGCAGTGGAACAAAATTATGTCCTCAGGTCCCAGGTCCCATGTAATAGTTACAACAGTTCAAGTAATTTAAAGAAGAATAAATATAAGTAAAGATAATATGAAGAAAATATATACACATAGCAATATATTTTTTTCATAAACAAGCAAACAAATTGCTCCTGTTTTTCCACACATGCTAATCCATATCTTGGCACACTAGAACTGGACTTTGTTGATCCTGACTTTAGATTAAATTTGACTTTTGGATCTGGATTTGTTTTTTTTTGTGTCCTTTCAGGCTGGTTGAAGTTTTTTTTCCAACCTTTACTGCTCAGCTCCAAAAACATCCTGTCATGTGATTTCTGGGCGAATGGGAATGCTTTGGATCAAACTTAGAGTGCAGTCAGTCCCAATGAAGTGGTTTGTGTTTGACCTCAATGTGTCTGCTACATTAATGCGGCTTATATAATCCATCCTTCATCATCTTCTATTTTCTGACCCACAGCCTGAAGCTGGAGGCCAAAATGTATTTGTGACCCAGTTTTTGGTCACTCTGCTTCCCGTCCTCCGTCTTCGTTGTTTACTCGAAGAAAAGCACCAACAGTCGCTCTGCAGCTACTTCCTGTCTCTGTGTCTTTATCGCCTGTTCATCCTCACTGCTCTTCATGAAGAATCAGACTGGTTATAATCTGGATTGTTTGCATGTTAAGGCTCAGAACAGAAGTGTGTGTGTGTGTGTGTGTGTGTGTGTGTGCGCGCGCGTGTGTGCATGTGTGTGTGTTTGTAATGGGGTGGGGGGTGAACAGGCAGGTTAAAGTGGGGGTGGAGGGTAAAAGGGTGGGGTAACCAAGCAGGGGAGGCTCACAGTATGTACTGCTGACTGCAGGGTGGCGATGGTGCCAGTGTCTGGGTCCGAGTTGAACCTCTGGCAGGGACTAGAGCACCGGGGGGAGGGCAGGGGGCTGGGGCCTCCTGCCAGCAGCTGGAGGAGAGCTCCACCTCCTTCTGAACCATGTCCTCCTCCACCTTCACCTCCGGGGCTGCTTCTCTGAGGAGAGTAGGGGGAGTGGTGAGGGCTCGGGGGCAGCACTCCGTCAGGGGTCGGGGGCTGCTGGCCGGGGTGGATGGCGGTTAGCGGCGGGTGTCTGGGGGATTGTGGCGGTCTGGTCAGGACTGTCAGCAGCTCTGCAGACACACAAAGCACAAATCAAACAGTTTGTTAAACTTAGTAACAAACACAGTCAGCAGCTCGAAGCTCTCCTAGAAACACTGATGTGACCGATGGTTTGTTCGTACACAGCTGGTGTATTCTGAACTTTGCAGCACCAAACACTGATTCAGAATTTGGTTGGTTGGTTTTGGCTGACGGACAGTAAGTGAATCTTTAACAGCACAAGTTTGTTTTTGTGTTTAGAGAATCAGCTCAGAGCTGATGAGTCAGGACAGGAAGCGGTGAACATCTAAACTCTGGATGAATCAGAGTGAGACAAACATGTCCTCTCAGAAAACTCGTCAAACAGTAGAAACACACACTTCTGTCTCTCTGAAATTCCTGTTAAACCAAACCAGAGATTTCACACCAACTGCAAGGTGTTGTTTGACATCCTGGTGACTCACTGGTCTGAAAAATATGGAATACAATAACATCACCACTCAGTCCCTGCTGATCACCATTGTGCAGTCAGTGGAAAGTAATTTAACCATTTCAATAATGTATTTCAATTATGGTACAAAGGACTTTTTAAGCCCCTGCAATGACCACGAGAATCAAGTACTCTTAATTCTTAGTAAGATGTGTTAAGTGCAGAGAATGAGTCCTTCTGTGGGATCTCCTGCAGCACCCTTAATGAGCCACTTAAATCACTAAAATAACTGGAAAAACTCTTAGAAACATCTCAATTTCCACCAGAAGACCCATGAGCACTCGAGCAATCCAAAGGAACAGTCCTAGGGTATTTAAAAGTAGAATGGGAGGCAGAGCCTTCAGCTTTCAGGCCCTTCTTCTGTGGAACCAGCTCCCAGCTTGGATTTGGGAGACAGACACCCTCTCTATTTTCAAGATTAGGCTTAAATCTTCCCTTTTTGATAAGGCTTATAGTTAGAGATTAAACACGGTGGTGTGGTGGTTAGCACTACTGCCTCACAGCTACAATAACATCTAGAAGGTCGATTCCACCTTGGCTCGGGCCTCTCTCTGCATGCTCTCCCTGTGTCTGCATGGGCGACCTGTACAGGGTGTACCCTGCCTCTCGCTCTGTGTCAGCAATAGGCTCTTACTCTGTTTATACACCACCCTGCATTTAATCATTACTTATTATTAATCTCTGGCTCTCTACCACAGCATGTCTTTTGTCCTGTCTCCCTCCCCTCAGCCCCAATTGGTCGTGACAGATGACTGCCCCTCCCTCAGCTCGGTTCTGCCGGAGGTTTCTTCCCATTAAAGGGAGTTTTTCTGTCCCAGTGTTGCCAATTGTTTGCACATAGGGGTTCATTTTGATTGATGTATTTTCTCTGTATTATTGTAGGGGCTTTACCTTACAATATAAATCACCTGTTTGTTGTGATATAAATAAAATTGAATTGAATTAAAACACTCAAAGGACCTCACAAGCCACCTCAGATAGATCCACCTAAAGGAACTTAAAAATCACCTAAACAGGAGCTAGAAATGCCTAAAGAAGCCCTAGAAACTATTCAAATGCCACCAGAAAACTTATAGGACTGCTTAGATGCCCTCAGTAGCTATTTGGACCACCTACAGTTCTAATACAACCTCTGAGTAACCAACAGAACAATGTAAAGTCCACATTGTAGTCTTTGACTAATAGCTTCTGACAACTGGCCTATAGAGTTAAAATGCCCACTTAAATAAGCTACCAGAAACTCCTCATCAACTAACTGAATCACCCCCTGGAACTTTCCTTAAACCTTTCATTTCCCAATAGAACCACCGATAACACATAACCTCCTCATTGGCCAACGGGATGATCAAAAAGACCTCAAGAACCTCCTAAATGACTAGACTAGAGTAGAAGCGCAATAATATCAAACACAGAAGGGCCATAAATCATCCCACATATCAACAATTTTAAAATTATTTTGCTGATCAGCTAATGTGTTACCTGCCAGCTGGTTTCATCTCCACTGTCCTTAAATGTGCTTGGTCACTTTTGTGGGATGTAACTAAGATGCTAAGTCACATTAAGAGGGACAAAACTGGACACACACAGAGAGAGCCAACAGTAAACCGAAGGAGGCCTAAAAATGTAACATAGTCAGTGTGTCTCACATGCTGCAGAGTGTGTTACAGTTTGATACTATAAATAGCAGCAAGCTCAGGGGGAAACAATGAGGTGGCACGCCACCAAACACACACACACACACACAAACACAGAGATAGTGTGTGGTGGGAGGCATGCTGTGAAAACTAAGCAGTCACCAGAAAAGCCTGAACTGATTTTAGCCAATATTCACAGTGCAGGCAAACTGGAGGGAAAAGTGTGTGTGTGTGATGTCACTGGAGATAAATCCAGATACTGTGTAGCTGCTGCTTCTCTCTCTCTCTCTCTCTCTCTCTCTCTCTCTCTCACACACACACACACACACACACACACACACACACACACACACACACTTAAGCTTTTGATGCAACTTTGCAGCAGGTTGCAACATGACCGTGAAACAGAAAAATACATCAACAGTCAGTTAATCTGTCAGACAGACAAGTGCTGACGGACAGACAGACAGGTGTTTGTACCTGGCGGGCTGTTCTCGTCTGCGGGGACGTTGTGACAGAGAGCCAGCGTCTTCCCCTCCTTCCCTCCGAGCTCGGCCCGACCACAGGGGCTCTTCTGCTCCTTGCTGCCCAGGGGAGGGGGGCTCTCCTCTGGGGATGACCCCAGCGATGTCCCCCCTCCACCTCCAGAGCCTGGAGCTTCTGCAGGGAGCTCTGCAGGCAGAAACAGAACATGCCAGACACGCTGGTCCAGAAATTAACCCGATTCCGGGGAGAGAGTGTGTGCGTGTTAGTCGTATATGTAGGGCAGTGAGGCACTGTTATAGAGCAAAGACTCCAGATATTAGCCAGGTCTCTGAAACGTCACATGTGGAGAGCAGGTTAGTGTTCAGGAAGTAGTCTTCTCCTACAGTTCAAAGCATGAGTGGGTGAGCCTCCCTTCCATGAATTAGCTCCAGAGAAACACGCCTCCCTCTAATCTAGCTCTTCCAGAGATTAGTCAGGTACGATCCACATGCAGGTGAACATTTCAGCATGTAAACACACTCCAGCAGTGAGCCAGTGGAGGTGAAATCCTACAGCATGCAGAAATATTCATTCGGCTGAGTCCCTCCCACTCCAGGAATTAGCCAGCTCCAGTGGGACTGAGCTCAGCAGTGAGAGATCTGCAGGAGAGGTTTGATTTTTCATCCCCTGCTTCTGCACGTTCACGGATGATGATGATGCTGTATCCTCCCTCTCTCACTCTGGCTGCAGCTCTCTCTCTCTCTTCCTTCCTGCTTGGATTACTCATCCTCGGGCTCATGAAGAGGGAGAGGAGG
This sequence comes from Pterophyllum scalare, assembly GCA_024447675.2. Classification (NCBI taxonomy): domain Eukaryota; kingdom Metazoa; phylum Chordata; class Actinopteri; order Cichliformes; family Cichlidae; genus Pterophyllum; species Pterophyllum scalare. The sequence goes on from JAMQGT020005742.1 coordinate 7,364, forward strand.
GAGGAGAGGATGGAGGAGGAGGAGGAGGAGAGGGATGTCTGCCCTCTCTCTCCCCTCAGGATGAAATGGGTGGGTGAGAGACATCTGAAGACAGGAGGAGGCCTCTCTCTTTCTGATCGTGAGGTTTCTCCCGCATCAGTGTGGGAGGGGCTTGTTGCTGACATCACAGTGTGTGAGTACGTGTTTAATTCTCATTCATAAAAACAGGAGAGGAAGAAGCAGGAGGAAGAGGAGGAGTAGTTACGTGCTTCTCCTCACACATCCAGACTTTAACCTCTGAACATCCAGTAAAATGTCCCCACAGTGTTTCTATGGAAACACTCTATGCTGCATCTATATAATGTTTCTGCCTTTTATTTTACCATCCTGCATCCTGCATCCTTCATCCTCTCTCCTGCATCCTTCATCCTGCATCCTGCATCCTTCATCCTCTCTCCTGCATCCTTCATCCTCTCTCCTGCATCCTTCCATCCTGCATCCTCTATCTTGCATCCTTCATCCTCTCTCCTGCAGTCCTTCATCCTCTCTCCTGCATCCTTCATCCTGCATCCTCTTTATCTTGCATCCTTCATCCTGGAACCTGCATCCTCCAGTCCTTTGTCCTTAGTCCTCTATCCTGGCATCCTTTATCCTCTATCCTGCATCCTGCATCCTTGATCCTGCATTCTCCATCCAGCATCCTTCATCCTCCATCCTCTATCCTGCATCCTTGATCCTTGATCCTGGAACCTGCATCCTTCAGTCCTTCAGTGCTTCATCCTCCATTCTGCATCCTCCATCTGGCATCCTTCATCCTTATCCTGCATCCTCCATTCTCCATCCTGGCATCCTTCATACTCTATCCTGCATCCTTCATCCTGCATTCTCCTTCCAGCATCCTTCGTCCTCCATCCTTCAGCCCTCCATCCTTCATCCTGCATCCTGCATCCTCCATTCTTCATCCTCTATCCTGCATCCTTCATCCTCTATCTGGCATCCTTCATCCTGCATTCTCCATCCAGCATCCTTCATCCTCCATCCTTCGTCCTCCATCCTCCATCTGGCATCCTTCATCATCCATCCTCCATCCTTCATTCTGCATCCTCCATCTTGCATCCTGCATCATCCACCCTGCATCCTCCATCCTCCATCCTCCACCCTTCATCCTCCATCCTACATCCTCCATCTGGCATCCTTCATCCTCCATCCTGCATCTCTCCATCCTTCATCCTGCATTCTCCAGTCCTTCATCCTGCATTCTCCATCCTTCGTCCTCCATCCTCCATCCGGCATCCTTCATCCTCCACCCTCCATCCGGCATCCTTCATTCTGCATCCTCCATCTTGCATCCTCCATCGTCGCATCCTCCATCCTCCACCCTTCATCCTCCATCCTACATCCTCCATCTGGTATCCTTCATCCTGCATCCTCCATCCTGCATTCTCCATCCTCCATCCTGCATTCTCCATCCTTCATCCTGCATTCTCCATCCTTCATCCTGCATTCTCCATCCTTCATCCTGCATTCTCCATCCTTCATCCTGCATCCTTCATACGTAGCCAGACACCTGCTGGTTTCACTCACCATCTTTCACTCATACAGTCTGTTAGTCCAATGAACTGCATAGCAGCCATTTGATTGGTCAGGTAATTGCATTAAAAATACTTGAAAAGGCTCCAACAGCACAAACATGGTCCAGAGCTTCAGTTCAAGGACTCCAGTTAGCTGAAGTGGGCTGCTGGACTGCAGAGGAACTGCAGCTTTGGTGTTTCAGAGGGTGCTCTGTCTCTTTGTAGGCGTTCAGAGGTTGTGTTACTGGTCTCTGAGACCAGAGGCCTGCACTACAAAGCAAGATTTCATCTTATCCAATTAACATCAGGGGGACAAGAAGCTGGGCCACCTCTTTATGGGGTATTTCGCCATTTCAACTTATGCTGCAAACCCAACCTGGGCCCCACACTACAAAGCAGGTCAAACATACCCAGGATATCTCTCTGTTATCTGGACTAACTTACCCTAGCAAGAGCAGTCAGGATAAGCTGGTCATCATCTTGCTAATTTAACATAGGTTTCCCGATCTAAGCACAAATGAAAGGGTGGCGTTACCAACATCTGACCAGTCACACTGATGAGTGTCCTGGCAGCTAGGCGGCTGATTTTATAAAGTAAACTATAATATCTGAAAAATATGAAGAGGTCACACACACAAAACAGAATGAAAGTGACACAGCTGCTGCAGATAAATTATGTCAGTAGGTGGTGATTTCATACCTGCTGACATCTAATCTGGAACCTAGCCTGCTCTTTATAAGTTACAATGGCGATGTACCCAGGTAATGTGCCCACTGACAAGTCATCTAGCCACCATCGACCCAGAGCTTCTTCAGAGAGGAAGCTCTCTTTGGTAGACTCACCATCTTTGGAGTATCTAAGGAAGAGAAGCTGAACCAATCAGAGCCCATCAGCAGCCCTGCACACACACACACACACACACACACACACGTGTTTTGAACAGGGCTACAACAACAAAACAGAAACTCCAGCCTGACACCTTTACAATAAGTAAAGATTTGTGCTGAAACAAATCTGCATTTTGCACTTAAAAAAAAAAAAAAAGAGTAGCAGTTCAGCACAAGAATGGGACTTTTAAGTATTTCTAGCAACCTGACGAAGCAATTACACCCCCCCCCCAAAAAAAACCCCCGCGTCACTACAGTAATCACCTGCCTAATGCAGATTCATTTTACTGCGGACGCAGAATGTGAGTGTTTTTTTTTTTTTAATGCTGCTTCAAATACCATCCTACCTTCCCACTCAAACCTGTACGTTTAGTTAAAGACAGCTCCTCGTGTGTTTGCAGAGTCGCAGAGAAACTGTCGTCGACAGATTTTATTAAACAGGAATTCTGTGGTGGACTGCTGCCTCTCCACAGAAAAACGCAGACGGTTTAAAGCAGACTTAATTTTCTAACTCTGTTTTAAACCTGCTTTATTTTCCCTGCGTTTATTCACAGCTCGGTAAACTTTTGGCAGCAGTTTGGAGGACTAAAAAAAAAATTAGATTTGATCTAAACCTGTTACGGGAAACTGGATGAAAGCTCACGAGCAGCGGCAGCCTTACCTGCAAGCAGCACGTTGTCACAGTGACACCTGGCGGCCACATGGCAACAGTGCAAGCGCTCTTAAACTCAGGAAACTTTCGGCTCATAAAACGTCGGAGTGACGTACACAGAGGAATCCAGCTGTCAAAAATAATTTCTGCTTTATTCTTTTCTGAATTTACATTTCTTTCCAGCTCTTATAACTATAGAAACATACATGTCTTTAATCGTTATCTGTTTCTGTGTCTCTGATCTCACTGATAGGAGTTAAAAGCCAGCAGTGACGTCAGAGAGGAGCAGAGAGAACATCAGTAAAAAATTAAAGGATGAAAATGCTGGAGGTTTATTAAATGCTGGGTGGAGGTTCATCAAAGTGAAGCACCAAATAAAGAGCTGGAAGATTAGGTGTGAGGACACCTGTACAAACCTTCACCTGCAGCTGCATCCTCATCCTCCCCTCCTGCTGGATCCTACTGGGGCGGATAGAGAGGTGTAAATGTGAGCAGGAAGGAGGAGGAGGAAGAGGAAGAGCACCTGCTCTGAATAGCAATCCCACAATCCTATGAAGCTCAGACCTGGACCTAAAAAAACAGAATGCAGAACCACGACCTGCATCAGGAAGGGTGGGGGTGTCACCGCACACTGCGGTCCTGGTACAACATTCATGGTTTCATCTACAGTTCAGTTCTACCTGTGAACACCTTCAGAATACACACCTGAAACCGTGTGTTGGACTGCATACAATCTGTCGGTCTCTTTCTTAGAGAAGTGGAAGCGGGGTGGATGTGTTACAGCATGTAAGCACACGTAATTCAGCCTTTATTCTCCTCCTTTAACATCAATGTAATAACACCATCTCCATCATCTGCATGCTGCTGCTGATGGAGATGATGCTGTGTCTTTGATGAAGGAGCACCTTCACTTGTAGCATCATTTAATGTCTCCTAACTTCAGCAGCTTTCTGACTCATTTTGAAACATTCCTGCAGCACCTGCTCATATTCATGTCCTCTCTTTGGATGGAGCATACTCAAATGAGGCCTGAGCTAGCCACAAGTGGACTAGGGGATGGACGATGATGTCTGGGACTTGCCCGTCTTCTAGCCTCCAGCACAGTTCCAGCAGCCACCTGGATCCAGCCTACGTATCCAGGTGTGACTGTCTGCCTCGATGGAGATGCCAGCACTCCTCATACTCTGAGGTAACTCATTTCCACCACAAAAATCAAACTGGTTTCTTGATTTCCTGTTTACTCACAGCTTCTCTTCTCTCCCCTTCCTCTGTGTTTCTTCTGTTATCAAAAGGAGGCCCCCACCAGAAGAGAAAATCCAGTCACCTCAGGACTCCCACAGCAAGTGTGGCCGGCCCAGCAGGATCCACAGTCTGCAGTACTGTGGAGGATTGTTCGGAGGAGACGAAGAGCTTACAGGAGGCCAGAGCATAGCCTGGTATAAAAGATGGACAGTGGTCAGTTTGTGAGGCCTGCTTTTATAAAGCAGAGTGACTGTACTTGGACCAGAGGGTGGAGCGCTCAGTGTCAGTGCTGGATGTTGATGCTTGTTGTTGTTAAAGGACACAGACGCTGTTACTTTGGACTGATTTTCTTGCTTTAAAAATAACTTTTCACTTTTAGATTTTTTTTTACACTAAAGAACACTTTAGCATCTCTGTATCCCATCATTTATTTGCATCACACTGACAGCATAGTTTATCTCAGGGTCAAAGGTCAAACAAAAGCTGATTCAGTGGAAGATTCCACATCTTTGAGGTGATTTCAGCTGCTGAACAGGGATTTAAAGATATTCACAGTAACCCGAGTCCTTTGATAAAAAAACAAATCAGTGTGAGTGAGGGACGTCATTCCTGTCCAACACACATTTCAGTTCCTCAGTCACACAAGCGATGACTCGATGATTCTGTGGACTTCATGTGAGGAGGAAAGACTGCACAATGTTGTGGACACATTTTCTACAGACAGACAAACAATACCGCACACAGCTACAAATAGTGCTGTTAGTCTAAGACATCCCTGCTTTTAATACACTGAGCACAAAACTAAAAAACCAACATGAATTTTCATATAATTTTGGCCTTCATCTAGTTAGTGGGTAACTAGTTACTGCAGGATTAGTGCAGAAAGCATGGATGCTCTGATGCAGAATGTATGTTGAGGACAGCCAGCTTGCTCAGTCTTAAATGTTCTCTCCATTTTTTCATTTCTTTGCAGCCTACGAGCTGTAGATAGATAGATAGATAATTGATCTGCAATAAATAAACATCAAAATGAGAGTAAAAGTGCCAGCTCTAAGTGCAAAACTATACATAAACAACAGTGATTAAAACAAAATAAAAATATTAAAATGTAGTTAAAAAACAGTAATAGTAAGACTGACTGCAGGATAGTAGTGCAAATTGCAATAATAAACATACAGGGGTTGGACAATGAAACTGAAACACCTGTCATTTTAGTGTGGGAGGTTTCATGGCTAAATTGGACCAGCCTGGTGGCCAATCTTTATTAACTGCACATTGCACCAGTAAGAGCAGAGTGTGAAGGTTCAATTAGCAGGGTAAGAGCACAGTTTTGCTCAAAATATTGCAATGCACACAACATTATGGGTGACATACCAGAGTTCAAAAGAGGACAAATTGTTGGTGCACGTCTTGCTGGCACATCTGTGACCAAGACAGCAAGTCTTTGTGATGTATCAAGAGCCACGGTATCCAGGGTAATGTCAGCATACCACCAAGAAGGACGAACCACATCCAACAGGATTAACTGTGGCCGCAAGAGGAAGCTGTCTGAAAGGGATGTTCGGGTGCTAACCCGGATTGTATCCAAAAAACATAAAACCACGGCTGCCCAAATCATGGCAGAATTAAATGTGCACCTCAACTCTCCTGTTTCCACCAAAACTGTCCGTCGGGAGCTCCACAGGGTCAATATACACGGCTGGGCTGCTATAGCCAAACCTTTGGTCACTCGTGCCAATGCCAAACGTCGGTTTCAATGGTGCAAGGAGCGCAAATCTGAGGCTGTGGACAATGTGAAACATGTATTGTTCTCTGATGAGTCCACCTTCACTGTTTTCCCCACATCCGGGAGAGTTACGGTGTGGAGAAGCCCCAAAGAAGTGTACCACCCAGACTGTTTCATGCCCAGAGTGAAGCATGGGGGTGGATCAGTGATGGTTTGGGCTGCCATATCATGGCATTCCCTTGGCCCAATACTTGTGCTAGATGGGCACGTCACTGCCAAGGACTACCGAACCATTCTGGAGGACCATGTGCATCCAATGGTTCAAACATTGTATCCTGAAGGCGCGGTAACTGGCCTTTGAAGTGAATGTCGGTAATGTGGGTTCGGAGTCCGTCCGTTCGAGTCCATCCTGCGTGCCTCATACAGTTCATACATCAGTGGAAGTCAGATGCAGTTTTTCAAAGGAAACAAACCGATTAACGCGATTTATGTCTGATGTTGCGGGAGCATTACACTTTTAGTTTAAGCAACATCAAAGTCACCTAGAAACTGTTCTCTACGGGAGGTCGTCGGTTCGGATCCATCCTGGGCACAATGATGTAGTCTATTTAGTTCATTTAAATGGTCTAATTTGCAATAAATCATAAGTTTAATATTTATTAATGCTTAGAAAGCTGACAGTTGGGACCAAAGTTACTTCATGAACAAAGGTGACAACATCCGGCGTTTGTGTTTTTCAAAGTAAAAGTCGCATTAACACCTGCTTGATGCCCCGTTTAGTGTCGGAGGTCTCCCGTTCGAGTCTCTCCTTCCATCCCTGCCTTTTTAAATTGTGATTTTTGGTTTTTGGGGATAATACTTGTAGATTTAGTTGAGTAGAGATCAATAATTCAGTTCAGCACTGTTTGTGTTTCAGTTCTGATAGCACATTACTGAGCTTCATTTACTTTACTAGTTTGTGTCGGGGCATTTCAGTTTATTTGGTTTGAATAAACAATTTTTTTGTTATTGTTTAATGTTGCTGTATATATATATATATATATATATATATATATATATATATATATATATATATATATATATATATATATATATAATGTATATTGTGTATATTATTATACACATTATCATGTGTAAAAAGAATCATAATTTTTTTTGCTTTTAGTGGAAAACATACTGACCGATCTCAGGCTCTTTTATTTTTCTACTTTATTATTGTAAATAATTCAAAAGTTTTAATAACTTTAACCTTTCAATTTAATAACTTTATATTATTTATTTTAAAATGCATATGTCTGCATATCTGCTGCTCTTAATCAGACTGATTTAGCTTCCTTTGCAGAGATTTAAAGAGTCATGAATTGAAGTCTCAGGTGTTTCTGCAGAGGTGACCCTGAGTTGCTCCTACTTGTTCAGGTTGTTTGTGACTGAGGTCACATTACAATCATCATCATCATCATCATCTAAAGGCTGAAACAGCGATGGAGGGAACAAATGCTAGTTTGGAGGCTGATGAGTTGACATTTCCTGATGTTATTCAGCTTCACATTTATAACACAAGAAACACTGAAGTTTCTTTTTCTTTTTTTTTTTACAGCTTTTATTTTTGAAACAGATCAAACGGCTTTGGCAAAGAGTTTCTCTTTTAACAGTCATGACCATAAAGCTTTTATAACTGAGACAAAAAGAGTCAGAAGGCTTCTTCAGCTACCGCGACAGCCACTGTAGCAATAAGAATAAAATAATAATAATAAACAGCTGAAAACATCCTTAAACACCATATCCCAGTATATACAAATAAATCAGTGAAACTTGAGCTTCATCACACAAACACAAAGTATCATACTTTGATATAAACATGAATATTTCTCCTTCTGGTCCAAATACATGTCATATTTATCTTTTTATTTTATTTTTCAAACCTCTGCTTTCCCCCATTGGCTGTGTTTCAGCTCAGGAGGAAGTCAGGCAGAATAGACTGAGCTATTGGGCTGTTGGGGTGATTTGTGACTGAATAGTTCTGTTTGCAGGTTTTTAGACTGTGAAGGCCTCTATTTCACATTTCAGGCTGAGCACTAAACTAACAAAATACAGTGGGAAATTACTGATAATTAGTGGGGACCATAGGTGTAATTATTAGCTCCAGACCCCAGAAACAGGGATGTGATCCCTCACTGGAGTAATGGCAAGCATGCTGATACTGGACTGAGTGTCTCCACTGAAGGTATCTCCTGGAAATACTCAGCACTGGCTGACTGTGTGCTGCCCTCTGGTGGTGAAAACTGAACATACTGTTGTTGTCATGCAGAGCTCACAGAAGTCACATCACTGATCATTTTACAGAAATATCACAGCAAAATCCGACTGCCAAAGATAAGGACTTCATACCAAACTGAGACAATTAGCTGCTTTTACAAAAGGCCACAAAATACGTCATTAGTACAAATTTAAATAAATACAAACTGGATCTTTTTTATGATTAAAATTTTTGTGGGAACAAAACAAACTGCAGACTCTTCAAATCAACAATACGAGAGGTCCACTTCATCATGGAGTTACTGTCAGCATGCAAAAGTAGTGAATGCTATTTTTCTTTTTCCTTTCCAGCACAACATTCAGAGGTTATAAAAAAACAAAAACCAAAAAAACTCTGAGTTCATCGTAACATGTTCTGAACAGAGCTTTTGATGCATTACAGCAAATCTAAACACACCTGAACCAACACCTTCAGACTAACAGAAGTCAAACCATGCTGTCAAAGTTTATGTGCAAAAAACATGTAGGAAGTCTTGGAAAATTGTACAAAATATCTGTTCTCATGCAGCAATTCAAAGACTCACAACATAAAGAATGAGAGAAAGGAAGGTTTAAAACAGGAAATGTTTGCATCACTGCCCCATCCTCCCTTGGGGGTGAAGAACGCTACTACGGCCAACATTTTTTTCTTTCCATCTTTGGATTTGAAATTCCAGAAAATGAAACAGGAAGCGAAGGCATCACGGTGACCTACGGTGTGTTCAGTCTCAGTTTGTTTTTCACTTCACTCAGTCCAGTTATTCCTGCCACAGAGGAGCATGCCCATCCTCCAGCTCTCTCTGAGAGAGCTAAAACCCCAGGAACTTCCAAATCTACCTCCAACATAACACGCAGTGGTAGAATGATCTCCCTCGGGGGGGTCAAAGTTCAAGTGTCAGTTATCAAGGCCACTTGAGAGGAATAAAAGTTTTCCATTTGCTGCACAAAATCGGACCACGATGCCTTCGATGTCCTCGGGAAGTATGGGAAAGATGATCTGAAGCCGTTCCAACAGGAATGCTGTCCTTCATTGCTGTCACTTATTTTCAGCCAGTTTAGGCGCAAAGCTGATTTACCCAAGAGGGAAATATGCAGGAGGGCTCTCTGGTTAAGTCCTTAGAGTTTTTAACTGGTCTTTGCTTTCAGATAACCTTGTGTTGAAGTCACTAAAATGTAAATACCATAAAGAAACCCTCAGATCTTTGGAGCCACTGAGGATGTGGGACCTTGGAGAAGCTCCCCACTTTGGTAGGCTGATATTCCAGCCTTGTCCACTGCTCTCAGAAACACTTAGGGATGACTTTATTTAACTGTCAGGATGTACCAACTTCAGCCTCGGGTATCTTTGATGGATGCAGACATCAGATTTATGGTAAGCATCACTTCCTCTGAGAGGTGCATCAGTTGAATGGGGCACTAACAAGGCCTGTGGTGTGTCAGTGACTCAAGATGGGTGAAGATACCCAAAAGCTGTAGCAAAATATGATCATCTTTCAGCCTCTTAGGAATATTGAAGCATTATTTCTGCCTAATTAGCACATTTCTGTCGACGGAGTCCTAATATTCCAAAGTTTTGGCTGCTCTGTAAAGGCTGAAGGGGCAGGGACGTCTCTCCCAGCTTATTAGAGTAACGCGGGTCATCTGTGTGTCAGTAAAACATTTTTTGAACTCATTTCCTGCTTTCAGAGAGTTGAAAAATAGTTGTTTTGCAGCAATATATGGGACATAAAGTTTTGCAGCAGTAAATGGGGCATGAAGAAAGAGCCACACAGGTCACTGACTGCTGATGGAGGAACATGCCCAAAGTTCCTCTGTAGCCAAACAAGGAATCAGGGTTCTTTGGGTTCACAAGACAATCAGAGGTGTCACAGAAAAGTCTTTTCTGTGCTGTGTACCATTACTTCCCCAGGGTCCCTTAGATAGGTATCTAAAATATGAGATAATTTCTGAAAGTTGTAAAAGTTAAAAACCTGCTTATATCCATTTGCAAAAACCAGCATGAATGCACAAGAGATTTTTAGGACTGACTTCCTGCTCTGAGTGACTCAAGAAATCATCCTGGATTGTCTTAGAAAAAAGCACAAACAGGCAGTTTGTCTGATGCTTGAACTGTTTCATCTTCCAGCTCCAGCTATCTTCAAGTTCCCCCCATTAGTGGAATGATGACCAATTCAACCTGGGAAAGGCCTGAAGTCCATTTACTTTCACGAACACCCGCGCACTAGGTACTCAAATCATCAGAGTTTGACTCCCAGAAGGTCCAGCCATGCTTAGAACAATACAATCACTTCAGGTAAGATATTTCACCAAGACGCCCACGTAGTCTTTGTTCAGCTTGGTGAGAATCATCATACTCTTCATAACGTGTCAGTCTCTGGGTGGCGATGTGAATTCGTGGTTACCACTTTAAAAGTCATAATCCCACCCAGAGTTGTCATCTGGTGGCGGTTCATCTGTGTCTTCAGGGAAACTGTCAAAGTTGCTGGTATCAGTCGCAGAGGAGACCTGGACAGAAAGACAAACAATAAAACGCCTTTAAAACCTGCAAACTGATCAAAGTAAGTTTAGCTCTTAGAACGCAAATTCAATTCAATTAAAGTTTAACAGTTTACACAGAAAGGTTACAAGTTTACAATACTGCAGACAGCACCGGTGCAAGCTCTTGGTGACAATGATGAGGACCTGTTTAAGGCCAGATGGTAGATTTAATGTCAACACAGTTAAAAACAGGTTAAAAAAAAAAAAGTTTATTAAGCCACTAAGCACCGCTGTTTCAGAGTGAAAACTACCATTAACTAAATAAAAGAGAAATTAACCAGATTCAGAGCATCAGGAGGACAATCAGCAGGGAAACTTCAGGCTTTGGCGACTCTGTGATTTTCAAGTTGACTCAAGAAGAAAAAGGAATTTTTATTTCTACTCACATCAGGTTTGATGGGTGGAGTCAGTGTCCCTTTCTTCAGACCCTCCCAGTTAAAACCCTCAAACCACCTGAACACACAAACACAGATTTGTCTCGTATTAGAGGGAAAGGTGAGGCTGATTCAGTTCAAAGGTCAGTTTTAATGAAAATTCAACATGCCAAAAGTATATGGACACCTCACTCACTTGTGCTTCTGGATGTCTTTGACTCCATTTTTGAGGTTTCCAAGTCGCTCTGAAGGATTATCCCTGTCAACACAGCTATGGTTAAATACTTTTTCTGGAGATGAAAACCATGAATATTGGCTCAGACACACAGCGCGCCCTACCTGCAGAGCTTCTTGATGAGATTGGCAGCGTTCTTGGTGATTTTCTTTGGAAACTCGATCATATCGATGCCTCTCAGGATGATATTGTAGGTTTTCATTGGATCTGGACCTGAGAATGGAGGGCTGGAGACACAAACTGATACTGAACCACACTAAAAACAGAAGTTTGACTCTACTGAACTCTAATGTCCAACACTGATTTGCATCTTCACCTGCCAGTCAGCAGCTCGTACATCAGAATGCCCAGGGACCAGTAGTCAGCAGAGACGTCGTGACCCTTGTTGAGGATGATCTCAGGAGCGACGTACTCTGGCGTCCCGCAGAATGTCCACGTTTTCTTACAAAAGCCGATCTTCTTGGCGAAACCAAAGTCCACCTGGGCACAACAAAACCGATATGTCTCTCCACACTCAAGGTACATAATTTTTTTCAATCATGTGACATTTTCATTTGAAACTACTAAAGAAAGGTCAATGAAATGTGCCCAAATATTGTAGGTAACCTTTGCTACTGGAAACACTTTTGGACAAAATCTGCACTTCTGTGATTAGCCTGACCTGAAGAACTGACCTAATAGGGGTCTTTATTTTATCATGCTGGATATAAGCACCAGGCGTCAGAATCTCTTCTTAATTATTGCTGCATATTTTCTGTCATTTTTATGAGGGTATAAAAGAGTAATTGGAAATATCTGTGACCTTGTGAATCACAATTCTAATACATTTTTAATAAGTCCTTATAACTGCCTTTCTACTGCAGGAACTCGGTGCAGGTTGTGATGGTTTAAACTGCACTTCAATACAACAGCAGAAGGAAACGAGACGGCGCTCTGCTGTTTTTGTTGTATTTGACGCTAGTCTTTGTTTTGCTTCAGATTGGTTGCTGATTTTTCCAAAAGGGTCCTAAAGGAGGCACTAGTGCATACCAGTTTGGCATATCCTCGACTGTCCAGAATGAGGTTTTCAGGTTTCAGGTCTCTGTAAATGATACCCTTGGCGTGCAAGTACGCGAACGCTTCGACCACGCAGCCCGTGTAGAATCTGGTGGTGGAATCTTCAAAGGAGCCCCTGGAACAGAGTTTAAAAAGCTGTGAGACACCGACAGCTCTCTGAGGACTTTCTGAGCCTTTGGGTACGCTTCTCCTATTGTTTGATTCTCCTCAGGCTTCAGGATTATTGGATTATTATACATTGATCATATGTTATTATCCAATACAGTAACTGTTCTGCAACTACTTACTGACACTTAAAGCTTTAATGACTGCAACGTGCATTTGTTTTTCATTTGGTTTTTTTGAGGGTTTAGCCAATAAAACATCAGAAAATAGAAAAAGAAAAAAGCAGATCAGATTTCCTTCAGTCCATCTTCAGAAGATTTTAAACACATAAAATGAGGAAAAGCAGAAAAATCGTCACATTCCAGAAACCGAAAGCAGAGGATGGTTTTGATTTTGTTCTAATTAAATTAAACTTTATTGACTTTTTTGGTTTTTACCTTTCACAAAGTAAAAATGCAAAAAACTGTCTCAGAGGAGTTTTGTCACTGTGTGTGAAATGTACCTGTCTCTCAGTATGGTCCACAGCTCTCCGCCCAGACACGCCTCCATCAGCATGTACAGATATTTACTGTCTTTAAACGTCCGGTACAACCTGAACACAAACAACAAAAAGTCATCCTTCCAACTGGTTACATGCGGTTTTGTTTTGTGGGGCTTTTCTGTTAATAAGATCTCAGAAACCACGAAGAACATCTGAGGAAAACAACACAAAGAAAAAAGAGCAGGTTTGTTACTTTTTATGAAGTCCTCTTTTGGAAGCCAGATGCAGGTAACTTCTCAGGTTTGAGACTTATCAGTTATATGTTTCTAATTAACTATCATTTTAGTAACGCTTTTACTTTGAAAGCCAGACGCAAAATCGAGATACGATTAAAGGGTTTTATTTTGTAAATCCAGACAATTGTAACCATAGCTGCTGATTTCTGCTGAGTTTTACTTATTTTTCTAATTTTATAGAATGTTACATTTTATTTTTGTAAAAAGTCCCTGAAGTTTATTTTGAAAGTCTATGAATATAAATATTAAGCTTAGACGTCAAACTTTGGTCACATGATCACTTTGATATGCAGGTTTTTTTGTTTTTTGTTTGCCTGACACAAAATGCAATAAAACAATTTTTTTTAGAATATTTTACTTAGAAATTGATCTTTGAATGTGTGTACACATCGCAAAGATTTCAATGTTTCCATCGACCAAAAAACCTTCAGTCATGTTTGTTGTGCCGACCTGACGACGAAGTCGGAGTGCGCCTCGGTCATGATGTGTTTCTCAGAGCGAATGTGCTCCTGCTGTCTCGTGTCAACGATGTGACGTTTCTTCAAGATCTTCATGGCAAACGTCTTGGCCTTGTCGCTCTTCAGCTGCACCTGAACAAACACAGTCAGTCCTTCCTTTAAATCCAAAGGCAGTTTGAGGTGCAGAGGGTCAGTAAAAACATCTAAAAACACAGGAAGCCATTTTAAAATAAATCCGATGATGAATGCAGCAGAGCTGCTCTGCACACAGCGAACTACACACGCATTATTCAAAACCAGAAAGCTTTATTTTATGCTTTCCAGCAGAGGTCCAACGCTTCCAGATATGGTGATGCACCTTCTGGGCTAAATTCTGGGAAAATGTGTGTGGCCAAAGTTAGAACAACAGAAATGTGATAGTATCACTGTGGAAACTCACCAGTGAGAATATGTATCATGCTTTTCTTTTTTCGAAAGTCAACTTTTATTTTGAAAGACTTAATGGTCCACAATGTTGTGTAACACTGTGGTCAGGAAAAATCAACTCACTGATTGCACAATCCATCAAATGGTTATGAAAAAACAAAATGCCCACAAAAACACACAAACTAATGACTTCAGCTTCCAGTCTGTACAGTGCCGTGAAAAAATATTTGCCCCCTTCCTGATTTGTTGGAATTTTGCACATTTGTCACGCAAACAAAATTTAATATTAGACAAAGATAACCTTTGCATTTAGTTGCATTATCTTTGAGTAATATTAAATTTGATTTGATGATCTGAGCCAAGGGGCCATCCCTTCTTTACTGCTGTTGTAAAGCAGCTATTAATTATATGCTGGAAACTGTAAGTGATGCACAAAGCTGAAATAAACAGAGTGGAGCATCTGAGCATCTGTGGTGAATCTGTAAAGCTGAGCAGCGTGCATGCTGTAAACATCTCACTGTGCTGTAAATAGATCATGACACAATCCACTATTTCTGGACAGATTCCTCACATTACGATATCTCTGACATGCCGGAGAGGTCACGCCCTCCTCAGTAACCGACACCGTCTGTGCTGACGGAGGAACAGCAGCAGCTGGGAGGTTTTTCACCCAGACAAACACAGGAAAACTTTCTCTTATGTTAAGTTTAACAGTGTGTTTGCACTGCTGATGGTTATTTCACCTGCCATTGCTGGAATTTATTAAGGTTTGATGGTCTGATGACTGATGGTTGCTGCTTCCTGTGTGGACGCCACGTATCTGCAGTCACTTGTCATTGGACTGACTGTGGCCACTTGTCCAACCCCAGTTTTTAGTCTACGGTTGGACAATATATCAAAGTATTACTTCCTCAGTAATAACTGGTTTGAATGTTTCTGAAGACCAACTGAATGAGGTAGAAGTTGAAAATGAAAATACTTACTTTAAACGGTAAAGTGAAAAAAATGATCTAGAGGCTCATTGCACATTTGTATCTGATTTTAAATTACTTCAGTTAGTTTTCACCCTTCTAATTGATTCAGATGTGGAAATTTTGGCTGGTTTTAGGATGTCTGGAAAACAGAGACAGTAGAACAGAGGTCAGTAGGACACCTCTGGGCCATGTTCCTCACCAGGTTCATGAGAATAAAGTGAAATCAAACAAGTTTTTTCTGTTCAGCTTTATGTGAACTCAGTAAAGGTACCATTTCAGCCTAAAAACCACTGCAGAGGTAGCTCTACTGTGATTAAAGAATGAAGCTGTTTGGTAGATATACTAACAGCTGGCTCCCAGGCATCACATGATGGAAATTTACTCTGTGGTCAGACAGCCTGGAGGTTGGAGGGCTGCTCTTTCCTCAGAGCAGAGTAATACTCTAAAAATATCCCCAGGGGAACGATGGGAGACCCTGAGTGGGGATTCCTTCCTGTTTTTGGGCAAATCTTCCACAGGGCTTCCCCTTCGACCTTTAGTAGCCTCAGGCCCCGCCTCCTGCGTCAGAGAAACTCGACTCCCTGAGCTGCCCCCCATTTTTCCACCATCTCAAACCTTCTCAATATGATCTGAGAAACCTCTGAAGTCAAAGTAAATTCATTAAGGCACAGATACTGGATGACGTTTTCATGACAGTAAAAAGATGATGCTGCTGCAGCGTAATGAAAACACAGAGATCTAAGATGTTTCACTGTTTCTGCGAACCCTCACAGTCCCAGTCTGTTTCTGAATCACATGAGGACTGGTTTCCAGTTACCAGCACTGATACTTTACTGGAAAGTTACTGCAAATAGCAGACACACACACACACACACCCACACACACCCACACACACACACACACACACACACACACAGAGAGATAAGTTCAGGAAGAGATGATAAATCTGATTTCGGATCTGAGTTATTTTCCATACAGTTGACACGAGTCTAAAGCTGCTCAGAGAATAGTCTCAAACTGGTCCCTAACTGATCTGAGATAAGTTTAAACTGATACTCAGCCCTGAAGATGGCCTAAAACTGGTCTTGAACAAGAATCAAACTGTAGAGCTGAAAAATGAAGCTGACACTGTATTCCTGCAGTTTCTCTGACGTCCAGCAGAGGTGCCAGAGTGAGTATGTCCCAAAAGACTCCCGTGTTGAAACCTTACAGCAGAAATAAACATGTTTACAGCCTGATACAGAAAGTGCTTTGGTCTCTGCAGCTAATTTCCCCCTTCATAACAGCTGTACAGGGGGAGGAAGTTTCTATAACTCACCTGTTTAAATAAAGTTTTCATTATTAGGAGCATGGCCTCAATAACTGACAGGTGGATGACATACAAGTGGCTGTAGCTGCTAGTTGTCTGCTAGGCTTCACCTCAGCTAACTGGAGTCTCTGAACTGGACCTCTGGACCGCGTTTGTGCTGTTGTCTTACTCGATGCATTTTCTTGTCATAATTATCGTTCAGACGTTCTACAGTGAATCTGTTTCCCCACGTTCAGATTAAACTACCTCTGACTCTATATGAAGCACCAATGAATCTAATTTCCTGAAATATCAGATCGTACCAGTTCGACGCGTCCAAAGCCGCCGACTCCCAGCGTGTCAATGATGTTGAAGTCATTGAGCTTCAGACTGGAGAAAAAGGCGTTCTCCGCCTCATATCTGGAAATAAAACACAGAGACGCCGTCACTAAACACAGGACAACATTCTGGGGACAAAATACTTCGAAGGAGCACTGGGTAAAGTTCATGTTCTTATCCTGTCCAGCATTCCAAAACAAAGACCTGGTTTTACCTGCAGCATTTGACCACGTGGAAGAATGGGAACTTCCTGGAGGTCTGGATGGAGTAAGAGATGATGGGGAAGGAGAAGGAGGAGGACGTAGGAGCAGGGAGGCTGGGGAACTGCTCTCTCTGCTGCCTCACTGGGACAGAAATCTGCTCTCTCATTTCCAAACTTAAAAAACTTATTTTCCCAAATGGGTC
>JAMQGT020005743.1:0-40000 GCA_024447675.2 Pterophyllum scalare
TTTTTCTAGCCTACTCGTTCAGTTACGTATTGCTTTATTTATGATGTGTCACTATAATGGTGAGAAGCAGCACCATATATGGTATGTGGGAGCATTTCACATGATTATTAAATAAAGGGGTTAGCGAAGAGTCACTGAGTGATCATCGTATCCTATTATAAAAGTATGCAAATGGAAGTGGTCTCTATCAGGATGACAGTGGCCCCATTCAGAGGGCACAAGAGATCACTAGATGGTTTGATGAGCATGAAAATGATGTGAATCATGTGCTGTGGCCTTTGATGCTTCTTGATCTCATCCCTTTTTGATCACTTTTCTAGTCAGTGCTCTCTACCGCTGGTTGTTGGCGCCACATTGGCTGGAAACTGCTGATCTAGCTAGGATTTTCCCACACAAACATCTCTAAGGTTTAGAGAAAATGGTCCAAAAAAGACAAAATATCCAGGGAGCGTCAGTTCTCTGGGTGAAAATATCTCGTTGATGCCACAGGTCAGAGGAGAATGGCCAGACTGCATCAAGCTGAAAGGAAGGTAAATAACCACTTGTTACAACTGAGGTATGCAGAAGAGCATCTCTGAATGCATAACACATCAAAACTTGAAGCAGATGGACTACAGCAGCAGAAGACCACACTGGGTGTCACTCCTGCCAACTAAGAACAGGAAACTGAGGCTACAGTTCACACAGGCTCACCAAAACTGGACAACAGAAGATTGAAAAAAATAAATAACACTGTCTGATCTGATGAGCCTCAATTTCTGCTGCAACATTTGGATGCTAGTCAGAATTTGGCTTAAACAACATCAAAGCATGGATCCCTGCTGCCTTGTATCTATAGGTCAGGCTGGTGGTGGTTGGTGTGGGGGATGTTTTCCTGGCAAACTTCGGGCCCTTCAGTACCAACTGAGCATCATTTAACCACCACAGCCTTCCTGAGTGTTATTGCTCACAACAATAATGTGTTTTGTCTCAAAGCTCAAATCATCTCAAACAGGTTCCCTGAACATGACAATGAGTCCACTGTACTTAAATAACCTCCACAGTCACCAGATCGCAATCCAATAGAGCACCCTGGGGATGTGGTGGAACAGGAGATTCACATCATGGATGTGCAGCTGACAAATCTGGAGCAACTGTGAGATGCTGTCATGTCAATATGGACCAGAATCTCCGAGGAATGTTTCCAGCACCTTGCTGAATCTGTGCCATAACAAATTAAGGCAGTTCTGAAGGCAAAAAGAAGGTCCAATCTGGTAAAAGCAATGTATAACTAATTAAGTGACTGGTCACTTCATTAGTTATACATTGCTATGAGTGTAAATCATTTTAAAAAAAGATTCTGTGTTGTTTTAAACGGAAGACTAACTATTAAATGGCTAAACTTAGTGGGCCCGCACAAAAAAAAAGTGCTAGACCTGCATCATCATCATTATTATTATTATTATTACAGGATAAAACCACATTAACTACGTTGTTTTTTTTTGTATTTCTCTGAGATAAAAACGCAGATTTGACCTGTTCAGCCGGCTCTAATGGCTCTAATATTATTTACATTACATAACACGCTCTTATATGTTACCGCTGAGAGTTGCATGCCCTGCGGCGACGCTTGGCCACGGCCCGCTGGCTGCCTGGCCCAAGCAGGGACATCGTGGGAGTGCCGTCACCGTTAAAATAGCTTATCCAATGAGAGCAGCCCACGTTTCTAGAGGAACACGGATGCGCGCCGTGCGGACCAACCACGGAAATGTAGGGCAGATAGGGCGGGGACGGCGCTAGCAGGTGGGGTGGGGAAGGTTTCGTTTACACAGCGTAAGGACAGTCAGCTGTTCGGCTTCAGAAACGGACAAGTTGTTTTAACTTTAGGCTAAGTCTAAAAAACAAAGCTGGTTCAGACGGGATAGCCGATTTGAGCTGCTATTTTTTGGGAGGGTAGGGAACCTTTCAGCGACGCGACTCGTTTCCACACGGAATACCGTCCGATCGGGACCGTAAATATACCGTCGTAGCTCTTTTCTAGGGGAGAAAAACATGAGGTTGTAATAAATAACAGCCAGGTTTCAATGAAACAGACGGGCGCTTTCAGTCGACGTGGACGCAGAGCTGTGAAGTTGGCTGGTTCCGGTGTGACAGCGTGAATCCGCTCAGAGATGGAGCCGTGTCGGCGGGCCGGGCTCAGCGGGGTCCTGTGCTCCCTGTCACTGTTTTGTGTCATCCTGGACATCCAGCTGGACGGTAAGACGTCTCCACACAGAAAAAAACAAAACAGAACAGGTTTTTAACAGCCTGCCGTGTCACTACCACGCTGTTGTCCCGATTTAAAACTGATTAGCTTGTAAAAGTTAAACATAAATGAGCAGTATGTGTACAGCCAGGGGCGTAGTGAGGACTTACAGACCCCAGCACCACCTGCATTTACCTTACCTTACCACCAACTTAGTGGTATTTATAGCTCAGTTACAACTGTTGCTTCCAACAGTTTTTTTAAATAAAGGCTTATCAAAATAAAATGATTATTGTGCACAGTTTAGTTTTTGCAATAATATTGTACTATCACTTTTCAGTTCATCCCTTTACTTTTGCCCCTCCCTCTCCACCAGTGCTAAAGTACTGTCAGTTCTACACTTTGGTCAAGTACCTTATTAAGTACAGTTTTAATACACAGTACTTGCACTGTATCTAAGTATTCCTATGTTCTGCTACTTTCTGCTCCTACTCCATCATATTTTGGTTGCCGATGTTGTACTGATTTGGATTGACCAAGAATGCCATAGTCGGTGCGTCCCTGCCGTTTATATGCAGTGACCAAGACTATCTTATGGAAAATAAATGGAAAAATTAACAGAAATGTTTGTATTTCTGTTAATAAATGAGATATTTTATCACCGCGTTACTTACGAGCATGTGCAGCCTCAGTAATGTGATACAAGGTGTGAGTCTGAATAAAAGCCTGACAAACACACAGAGAACACTCAGCTATAAGTTTGCTCCTCGGTCTTTCACTGCGATTTATTTCCAGTGAGGCTCAAAAGCAGTTTTATATTGCAGGCGTCTTGGGGGCAACCCAGGCTGAGATCGAGCACCACTTGGAGATGGGCCGCAAACTTTTGGCAGCTGGGCAGCTGGCCGAAGCCTTATCCCACTACCACTCTGCCGTGGGTACGGTTACACACACACAGACGCACATTCATGTTCTTGCCACTGGCTGACATTTTCAGTCTACAATCTGTGCTCTAATAATCTTGTTTTCTACTATAAGTGCAGCAAAACTGTCTGTGTTTTTGTACAATAAGTGTTTGAAAGCTTGTGTTTGTTACTTTGTCAAAAAGTAAATAAACTGTGATGTTGGCATTTTTCAGAGGGCGACTCTAAGAATTACCTGACCTTCTACAAGAGAGCTGCGGTGTTCTTGGCCATGGGAAAATCCAAATCTGCCCTGCCAGATCTGACTAGGGCTATCCAACTCAAGCCCGACTTCTTGGCTGTAGGTTCACCTGATCACTCACTACCCAGCAATCTTTATTATTCTCTTCTATCACATTTCATCTCTTTTTCTCTCTTCTAAGTCCTTGTCATCCTCTGTCTTCATCTATTTGGATTTTTTTCAGGCCCGCTTGCAGAGAGGGAATATCCTGTTGAAGCAGGGCAATACACAGGAGGCCAGGGAGGACTTTGAAGCAGTGGTAGGATTAATAACATGCTGCTTTTGTGGTCCCTAAATCACTATTCTGTGTGTGTTTGCCAGAAGTAAACAAGCCATTAAAGGAGAAATCTGCCTGATTTTTCAGCTGCAGCGGTCCCCAGCCGATGAAGAAGCTCAGAACCAGCTGATGAAAGCAAACGAGCTGGAGGAGCTGCAGGAGGAGGCCCACGGTGCATACCACCAAGGGGACTACAGTGCTGCAATCACTGTGCTGGAGAGAGTTCTAGAGGTAGGTGTCTTCTCAGTTAATGTTATTTTTTTAAGTCTTAGCAATGACGACTGAAAGTGCAATTTCGGATCTGATTTTAGTGTCTCACCATTTTAGCTCTTTGAAGGAATCGTTATGGTCTTTGCCGTTGAGCTGATCGCTCGTTTGTAAAAGTTTCCGTCTTCCTCCAGATCTCTCCCTGGGATCCAGATTTCCGGGAGCTTCGGGCAGAGTGCTACATCAGAATGGGGGATCCACAGAAAGCCATCCAGGATCTCACGCCGACGACGAGGCTTCGCAACGACAACCGCGCCGCCTTTCTGAAGCTCAGCAGGCTGCACTACAGCCTCGGCCAGCACCACGAGTCACTCAAGTGAGTGCCATTCCCGGTATAAACAAACTACTCTGGCTTCCATGCAAATGAAGTCTCACTCTGTTCGTCTGTTCCCATGCAGCCACATCAGAGAGTGTCTGAAGCTCGACCAGGACGACAAAGAGTGCTTCAGCCACTACAAGCAGGTGAAAAAGCTCAGCAAGCAGCTCGACTCGGCAGAAGAGCTGATTCAGGAGGGCAGGTCAGTAGGTCAGAATGAGAGTTTCAGAGTGTATCCGAAATATCGGCCTCTGTGAATTGTAATGTGTACATTTGCGGGCGCTTGTAAATTGGAAACTGTTTCGGTGCTACAGTGAGTTAAAGCATACGGGCTTTAACACTTCACTTGTATGTTGATTTCATGATGTAACTCAGTTTCTCTCGGCCTTTAGGTATCAGGAAGCCATTGAAAAGTATACATCGGTAATGCAGACGGAGCCTAATTTCCCGTACTACACCAACCTGGCGAAAGAGAGGATCTGCTTCTGTCTTGTCAAGGTGAGCGAGTGACTGAATTTTTAAGGTTCGTGCTCAGTGATGCTCACTTTTTTCTTCTCTCACATGGCCCAGAAGATGTCAAACCTCTAAATAAATTGCCACTGGGTTGCAGACAGTCACAGCTTTTAATCTTTCTCCTTTTGCTTCTAATCCAGACTAAGTCTGCTGCAGAGGCGATAGATGTGTGTTCAGAGGCCCACCAGAGAGACCCCCGCAACGTCAACGTCCTCAGAGACCGAGCAGAGGCCTATATCCTCAACCAGGACTATGAGAAAGGTGACACAATCTTCTCAATGGCAATAAACTACAAAAAAATTGGCCTACAGCTTCCTTCTGCTTGTAACAGACTGGTTTGAGCAGTCACAGTGCACACCGTTGAATTTAAAGAAACATATCCCATTCGGATCCACAGTTTATTGAGGGGAAATTAAAATAAAACCACAAATGTAAGTGTGGTGTAATTTTTAAAGGGTCGCTTCATCCCCAAGTCATATTTACATATTTTTCCTCTATTATTTGTCCATCTAGGTTGTTTCGGTGTGGCGTTTGTTTCTGAGCAGTATTGCCAAAACTGCACAGCTCACACCAAAATGATCTGGGAATGACAATAAAATATTAAAAATTTGATTTGGGGTTCAACAGCGCGCACAGCATCAGGAGATTTAATTGATAATCGATGATTAAAGTAAAATAAAATTACCTCTTTAGCCTTGAATATGTGGTAGGAAAAGATATATTTTGAAGGAATCTTTAAATTCCTCTTGATGTCTGTTGTTCAGCTGTGGAGGACTACCAGGAGGCGAGAGAGTTCGATGGCGACAGCAGCGGAGATCAAAGAGGGGCTGGAACGAGCCCAGAAGCTGCTCAAGCTGTCTCGTAAGAGGGACTACTATAAAATCCTCGGTGTCAGCAGGTAACCAGTCCAACCAGCTCCGTCACTAACAGTGTTTATTTAGTTTTCACTGACGCCAAAGTCGACATCCATCATCCTTTATAAAGCAGCCACTGACTCTCAGGAACTTCCTCAGGAACGCCAACAAGCAGGAGATCATCAAGGCGTACAGAAAACTGGCACAGCAGTGGCACCCCGACAACTTCCAGTCCGAGGCCGAGAAGAAGAGCGGAAAAGAAGTTTATCGACATCGCGTCGGCTAAAGAGGTCCTCACCGACCCAGGTCAGGAGCCGAGTGTTATTTAAGCACCCGATGGTGTGATTTTAGGAATTTAGGAGATATTTGCTCACAACGAGTCAGATTTAGTCTCTCGAGGAGACTTTTTTTTTTAAAAAAAACAACTCGTTTACAGTCACATTTTCTCACTACTAATATCTCCTTTAAAAGAATTTTGCTGATTATTATTCTTTTGAATAATTTTGGGTGCTAAAAGTGACAGAAGCCCACCAAAAGGATCTCAAAACCTCAATGAATGTTCTATGGTACCAAACATGAAAAGTAGACGTTGGGCTTTCAGATAAATTATGTCTGGATACGTTAAGCCGGGATATCAGGCTGCACCTTCATATCAAACACACAGAAATGAGCGGTAAGGAAAGAAAGAAAAGGTTGCTGGGCAACGTTAAACTTAAACCTGCAGCTCTACAGTCAGAGGGTTCCTTCTAGGTTCTCTGTTTCCTCCCCACAGTCCAAAGACATGTGTAGGGTTAGGGTAACTGGCCATAGGTGTGAATGGTCTGTGTCCTAGAACAGAGTAGCGACGTACAGGACGTATCCCGCCCTTCGCCCTGGAAAAGCAAAAGATGGATGCTTTTCAGACAGACTCCAAACTAGTATGCCAGGAGGTAATGATGTAGCTTTCACATTCTTAAATGTGTCCTTTCATTCTTCCTGCCGTCTTTCCAGAAATGAGACAGAAGTTTGACGCAGGCGAGGATCCACTGGACCCAGAAAACCAGCAAGGCGGAGGCGGAGGTCACCAGGGCTGGCCTTTTCACTTCAACCCCTTTGAGTCTGGCGGCAGCTTTCACTTCAAGTTCCAGTACAACTAGAGAGCAGAACTTGATGAACACACGGGCAGGGAGGGAGGTGATAGTGCCATTTTTAGGTGGATGGGATACTGGAGAAGACCTGCGGTAGTTTTGTGGAGGAAAAGTCTTCCTCAAAAGAACTGCATCAGCCTGGACGCAGTTTTTGTCAAACTTTTTTTCTCTTGTTTATCTTTTAATTTTGGACTTCTTACCACAAAATCAGAGGACCTGACTGTGGTTATTGATTAAATTAAGCTGTGGTTGAAGAAATTGGAAGTCTACACATGAGCTCCTTAGGAAATGGATGATGGTTGGAAGCAGTGTCCTCTCTTATTCTTTCTTTGTGCCATTCTTTGACGCGTTACTCAGCGACTCCTTTCTAGTGCCGTAACTCTCGCTCGGACTCAGAATATCTATACATTGGTTTGTTTGCTTGCAGTATTCTTTAAAGGTTTACTGATCTCAGTCTCTATTTTTTACCATGTCGAGATGTCTCTACACTAGAGAAGCAGGATTTTTTTATATTTATCATTAGATCCATGTTGTTGAGCTCCTGTATTTATGGTGAAACTCAAGCACTGCTGCGGTGTAAGAATTTCAATATCCTATGGATCTGAAATGAGTGTAGGTGCTCTGTGATAGTTTTTATTTAAGTCAGTGTGGGTTTCTCTGGATATCTAATTGGAATAATGTGTGAATTTTGGTTGGAAATGCTAATTTATATCCAACTGCAGACATTTTGGATGTAAGTGCACAAAATAACTGAAACACAAAAGTTGACTTCTTGATGAAAATGCAGCAGCAGGTGATTGAATCTAGATTTGGAATATTTTTCTTTTCTTCAAAAAAAACTTTTTGGAAGCTTGCACTTTTCTTTGTCCTTCTCCACTCCTGAAATGTTACTGTAGGCTTTTGAAAAGCCTTTCACACACTCCCGTGTGTGTGTGTGTGTCTTCAGTGGCTATCTGAGAACCTCATTTATAAATAGGTCTTACAGAAATGTGCACGTGTCCAGCGGTGGACTGAGCTGCTGCTTTATTTTTTCCTGAGGTATACCACATCTACTTCATGAGCAGCATATTTGGATAATATTTATCCAATCGGTTGCACTGACACACAATTTCATACCGATACAATTTGTAAATGAGGCTCTTGCATCCACATGGGCCACACAGTTGAACCAAGATATTTTTAAAGACTTTATTTTTTAGCACAAATTAAGTTATTTTGTCTTTAGTAACTTAAGGACACTGTGACTGTAACCAGCTTCTACTGCTTGATTGTGTGAAAAAAACATGACAGCCTCTCTGAGCAGGACTGTTTTGTTTCTGGGTTTTTGTTGTTGGCATCACTTTTTTTTTTTCCCTGTTGCCAAACTGAGTCGGCTGATGTGCTCAAGTGTATTAAAATACTGAAACATTTTTGCTCATTTTGTGATATCCTATCAAGCAAGGCAGGGACAGCAACAAACAGCCTCAAATAGGATGATTTATTTTAAAACGCACTGTAACAAAGGTACTGCAGACACTGAGACACACATCCACGTAGCTCTTGTTTACCCACGCCTTCTCATACACACTCACACCCTTTCTACGCTCGCTGTATTGTACAGCAGTCGCTGCAAATGCACTCTTCTCTCAGTCATGGCGGGATTGACTAAATCCGGGACATCGATGCAGAAGTTCTGCATCCAAAGAGTCTGAGCGATCGAAGACGTCTGTTCTCCTTTTGGATCAACCAGAGTCTTGCATCTGGCTCAGCACGAGTCAGTCACATGAATGCCGAGTGAGGTCAAAACAGCGGGCGCTTCGTCAGTGATTAGCGCCGAATCCCTGTGTGTCATCCAGACTGTCTGCCTCCACCTCGATGGACACCACGTGGTGACCAGGAATCATGGCCAGGCCCAGGACTCTGGGTTCACTCTGGGAGAATGTGTCTGAAAAGAAAACGAGTGATGAGGGACAACTCAGTGTAACCGAACAGGTCAGACCTTATAATTATAACCCTTTAATATTGCATAATACCTAAACAAACATTCTCTTCACAAAGACGTTATAAACTCAGTGACCACTTTATTAGGCACATGTTCAATTGCTCGTTAATGCAAAGGTCTAATAAGCCAATCACATGGCAGCAACTCAGTGCATTTAGGCATGTAGACATGGTTGAGACGACCTGCTGAAGTTAAAACTGAGCATCAGAATGAGGAACAAAGATGATTTAAGTCACTTTCAATGCAGCATGGTTGTTGGTGCCAGATAAGCTGATCTGAGTATTTCAGAATGTGCTGGGATTTTCCCACACAACCATCTCTGGGGTTTACAGAGAATGGTCCAAAAAAGAGAAAATATTCAGTGAGCAGCAGTTATCTGGGTGAAAGTGTCTTGTTGATTTCAGAGGAGAATGGCCAGACTGTTTTGAACTGACAGGAAAGAAAAACTCAAAATACTATCAGCCGCCAGTGCTCAGCCTCAGCCTCCTGGCAGTAGAGTCTTCAGGCGGCATAAATCCCCTGGAAGTTGTAGAACATAATTAGCAGGTTTCAGTAGATCTTAATTGTGTGCGTATGAGCTTCAATTCAAAAGCAAATGACTAAGAAAGAACCAGGAATAAGAAATGCTAAAATTATCATAAATATAAACCACTGAGAATACTGTCTCTTTCTGAGATTGGTATTATTGTGGTAAGAACTAACTCATCAGATTTTTAGTAGATGCATCTATGGCATCAATTTGAAAATCAAAGGTGCTCCTTTGGTATGTGGCGGAATGGATGATTCTCATTACGGATGTGCAGCTGACAAATCTGCAGCAACTGTGTGATGCTGTCATGTCATCATGGACCAAAATCACAGAGGAATGTTTCACGCCCCGTGTTGAATCTGTGCCACGAAGAATTGAAGCAGGTCTGAAGGCAAAAGCGGGTCTGTCCAACC
This sequence comes from Pterophyllum scalare, assembly GCA_024447675.2. Classification (NCBI taxonomy): domain Eukaryota; kingdom Metazoa; phylum Chordata; class Actinopteri; order Cichliformes; family Cichlidae; genus Pterophyllum; species Pterophyllum scalare. The sequence continues at coordinate 9,702 of JAMQGT020005743.1, forward strand.
CCTTACTAGGAAGGTGTACCTAATAAAATGTTCAGTGAGTGTTTGGCAGACATGAGAGCAAAGTGATTAGAAAAGTTAGACTCACAGGAGTGAAGGAAGAAGCTGAGGATGAAATGAACACATTAACTTCACTCTTGCTGCCAACCTCATCAACTTCATGCTGAACTGAACAATCCACCAAGTTGATGTTAATATTTTTTCTAAAGTAGATGCTGTACAAAAACAGTGGTTTTTGTACAGCATAAAAGGCATCAGTACGCACTGTGCTCCAGTTGTCTTCGGCCTCTGCTTACCTGTGGATTTGAGGAATTCCTGAGCTGAGCCGAGGATGACATTGCAGTCCCGGTCAGTGCAGAGGAAAAGCCCCACCAGAGTCCGTCCGTCTGTCATGCGGATCCTCATGTTCTTGTTCAGGAGCCCCTCCAGCTTCTGTCTTGCCTGAGACGATAAGGACACTTCAGACTGCTCCTGGGAGAGGACATAAAGGAAAGCGAGCAAAATAAGACAAGCTGATTCTTGAATTCTTACTTAATGGATTAATAGTCTTATCGTTTTATTTACTTTATTTAGAAAACGTGAATGAAGGAACATGAAGTTGCTGCTTGCAGGTCACATGACTACAAAGGGTCCTTCCATCTAAAATCACAGTGTCTTCTGCTCCAGGGTGTGCATGACATTTTTAGAACACTTTCTGCTTGCCCATCTCCAATTTGCTTAAAAATGTTATGGTCCAAAGTTTGGACATAATGATTGCTGTGAAATTTTAGCATCATATATGAAATACTTAAGATATATTGGTTTGAAAAATAGTCTGTCTACCCACTTCCAGCATGTTTTTATTTAATTATTTATGTACTTGCACACTTTGAACATGAATATCTCAAAAAATATTAGAGATAAATACGTGAAATTTTCACTGGCCTTTCTTACCATAAAAGTGAATATGAAAAAGACTCAAGCAGTCCCAAAAAGTCTCATATTTCAGCACACACTCATTAAAATATAATAATCATACTTTAACCTGTCCCCAAATCCAAATCTAATGCTACAACTTTTATAGGCAACTAGGGATCAGGCAACCATCATGCTGACTGCCAGAATGAATACTGCAGGAATTGTAATACATACATGAAAATGCTGCATTGTTTTAATGTTTTAAACTTAACCTGAATTATGAGACTCCTGAAGAGTGATGCTTTCAAAGTGGGTCTTGAAAATTGAAAAATATCCATATATTAAATAAAATTATTTTCTCAGTTGTACCATCTGGAGTTGTATTCTTTTCAGATGAGGCTGTCTACTGACAGTTTTATTTTTGTGGTAAAACTTGTCATATGTGCTCAATCCAGCTCAAATCCTCTTTTCTTCATTTTTGTGACAAGTAATTTTGTGTTAAAGGTTTTCCTACATGTTTTGCTTTGCATTATTGTAAACTTTATTGTCATTGTCTTTTGCAATGTGAAGCTTTAATTTAGGCTGTGCTCAAATATTAGACAGGACTGCTTAAATCTTTTTCATATTTTAACTAGCCAGAATGCAGACAATAAGCATGCCTTAATCTTTAATAGATTTTTTTTAGATATTCATGTTCAAACAGTGCCTCAGATTTGCCTCAGAGTGTGTGTGAAAAAAGTATTCGAAATATTAAGCTAAAACGTCACAAGTTCAAACTTTGGACCATAAAATTTTAAGGCAAATCTTAGATGGTCGAATAGAAAATGTTATAAAAATGTAATGACTTAGATGATGTCACCCAGCTGTGTGTGCTTGGGTGCTGATCAGATGCAGAAAGCCACATTATGAAAAGGCTCTGGGCTTTAAGAAAGACATCAGCTGATGCTGAAAAATATAATTCAGCAGGCGAAGTCAACACACACTGAATCTGCAGTCTGTCGTTCAGTAAAAGGAATATATATAATCTGCTAAATAAACACAAGCTGCCAGGTCTCATTTGTTAGCCATCGGCTAACGAATTAGCTACAACTGAGACCTTGACAAAGTCGAAATACGCTTCAGTTGAACCGTTTAGTCTCTCACTTTTGACACGTTAAACAACGAGAACTGTGTAATATAGCGAAAAATCAAAACCAGAAACACATACATGAGTCGAAGGACCATTTTCCTCAATCATTGTAGCCATAACCTCCCCCTCTTCTCCTCCTCCGGCATTGGCTTACGGAGCAATTTTACCGACGGACCAGCTAAACCGGAAACTATTATCCTTTGTTTGGTTTGTTTTTATTTTATTTTATTTTTTTAGGGAGGGTCCGTTATGATGCTGATAGAATAAAAACATTCAGGCTAATTGTGAAAAAAAATTAAATAAGTCAATCTTTACGTAATGTTTAGTTTAATTTAGAGGCGCCAACAGCCGGAAGCGACACTGTCGCTAAAGTTGTTTCTCATCTGACCTTTAGCATCTTTTTAGCACTGTTTGCAAAGCCTTTTAAAATGTTTTACCAAAAACAACATATGTCCTCAGAGTTTTTAATTCTCACTTTGTTTTAAAGCAGACCTGTGTAGCCCAGCTATGGCCACAGGTGGCCACTGCAGGATCATTTTCCTCTCGTTTCCTGTGACAGCTGCCTTAAAACACTCACCAAACCACTGATATGTGTGTCTGTTAGTGGTATGAGTTATTTAACACATGAACCTCACTAATATGACGACTTGTATAACTTAACAATCGCTACCTAAAATAAAAATCCCTTATAAAATATTAAACTTAAAAATAGAGCAGGGAAAACCTACAAAAAACATAAACAAATACTCTCAATCAAATTCTTCTTTAACATTTTTGTCGAGTTAATTACATTCAAAATACAAGTGCAGGGAGGTGAAAGAGTCCGTAACCCTAAGTGTACAAATGAAAGGAGCAGATACACGTACTGGATAGTGAAAAGGGCAACCAGATGCACCAATAAGCAAAAGATTCACTAGGCCAAACATCTGCCAACACTGCCATGTCAGCTGAAACACAATTACTTGCAGAAAGAGGACAGAGAAGCTGTGTGAGACCACAGGCTGAACAGGCCAAAAAGAAAACAGGCACAATGAACCTCTGTTTCTCAAGTGCCAAAAAGCTAATAGCACTGTTTTTGGTTGTTGTTGTTGTTTTTTGTTTGTTTGTTTTTTGTTTTGTTATTTTGTTTTTGTTTTTTTATTTCTTTGGGGGGGGGGCTTATAGATCAAATGAGGGGCTAATAGTTTGCTTTCCATTTGTTTCTGTGTTTTTATTATTTTTATGAATGGTTTTAAAAGACTAATTAGGTTACTGTTTGAAAAAAAATGTAGAGTTGATCACACAGACCACAATTTATGTGCCATTCCTGGAAAAGACAAGATCAAGTTAAGACAAGATATGATAAGATCAGACAAACACTGTTCAGCAAACAACCCGGAACAGATGTAAGTACAGATGTTTTAAAAGAAGTGTGATTTTGGAGAAAAATAAACTCTTTGTGCGCTGCAACAGCACTTGACCTCACAAAAAATTTACTGTGTACATTCACCCATGTGTGAGTGAAAATAGTGACTCAATCAGGGTTTGGTCTAAGAGCATCTTTGTGCATTTTCTTTTTCTAAATTCTCAGTTTATGATGGTGCTTCTGTCCTCAGACTCATAATCCATTGATCTTCCTGGTTGGTTTTGTTAGTGCCAGGGACTGCTGGCCATGCTACTGTCTGTGCCAATGGCATCATGGATCCTTAGGGAGGAGACTAATGATACAACGTGGGACCATATCACCTGGCATCACAATATCCATACTAAAGGTGCGCAGCATATGCTTATTTGTATCCTTTTTGTCCTTTAATACACCGCACATAGCATGCAAAAGAAGGCTATTTGGATCTTTGCCACACATAATTGTATGCCTTTAGTGACCGCATCACTCTTTTTTTAATCTTGAGTGTGTTTACACCAGCAGCTGTTAAGCTATCTCACCTCAGGTGTTTAGGTTTGTTATGGAGTTAGGAAATTACTTGGGATCCCTCAATGCCATACTTTAACCATACACAACATGCAGCATTAACCAAACAGCTTTTTTCTTTCTTTCTTTTTCTTTTTCTTTTTTTTTTTTGTTCTGCTGTTTTTCCAACATGGTATTGACAAATGGTTTTACAACCCCAATTCCAAAAGAAAAAAATTGGGATCCTGTTGTAAAATGTAAATAGAAGCTGAATGCAATGATTTGCAAATCTCACAAACCCAGATTATAATCACAAGCTTATCAAATGTTTAAACTGAGACATTTTGCTATTTTATTTAAAATATTAGCTCATTTAGAATTTGATGGCAGCAATGCATCTCAAAAAAAGTTGGGTTGGAAGTAACAAATGGCTGGAAAAGTAAGTGGTACTACAAGAAACAGCTGGGGGAACATGCAACTAATTAAGGTTAATTAGCAACAGGTCAGTAACTTGATTGGTTTAAAAAAAAAAAGCATCTTAGAGAGGCAGAGTTTCTCAGATGTGAAGATGAGCAGAGGTTCACCAATCTGCAAAAAACTGCATCTACAAACTGTGGAAAATTTTCAGAATAATGTTCCTCGGTGTAAAATTGCAAAGACTTTGAATATTTCATCATCTACAGCACATAAAATTGTCAACAGATTCAGAAAATCTGGAGAAATCACTGTGCACAAAGAACAAGGATAAAAATTCATTTTGGGTACCTGTCATCTTCGGGCCCTCAGGCAGCACTGCGTTTAAACAGCCATGATTCTGTCATGGAAATCACTGCATGGGCTCAGGAACACTTCCAGAAATCATCGTCTGTGATGCAGGTTAAAGCTCTATCATGCAAAGAAGAAGCAGTATGTGAACATGAGCCAGAAACACTGCCGTCTTCTCTGAGCCAAAACTCATTTAAAAGCGACTGAGGCAAAGTGGAAAATTGTGGTCAGATGAATCGAAATTTTAAATTATTTTTGGAAAACATGGACGCCGTGTCCTCCAGACTAAAGAGGAGAAAGAGACCATCCAGCTTGTTTTCAGCACCCAGTTCAAAAGCCTGGATCTCTAATGGTACAAGGGTGCATTAGTATAGATGTTTACAGACTGAGGGGATACTACACAGTGGTAAACATGACCTTGTCCCAACTTTTTGAGAAGTGTTGCTGCCATCAAATTAACTTCTCAGTTTAAACATTTGATATGTTCTACTGTGAATAAAATTTTATGAGATTTGACGTTCATTGCATTCTGTTTTAATTTACATGTTATGCAGTTACACCACTTGGTTTAAGGTCTCCGCCTTGGTGGCCTCAGAATCTCATCTCTGCTCTTTGCAGATGATGTGGTCCTTTTGGCTTCAGCAGATGGTGGCCTCCAGCTTGCAGTGCAATAATCTGCAGCCGAGTGTGAAGCAGCTGGCATGAGAATTAGCACCTCTAAGTCTGAGGCCATGGTCCTCAGCTGGAAAAAGGTGGAGTGCCCACTCCAGCTCAGGGACGAGTTGCTGCTGGAGGAGTTAAAGTATCTTGGGGTCTTGTTCACAAGTGATGGGAGAAGGGAATGGGAGATTGACAGAGGGATCAGGGTTGCATCTGCAGTGATGCATACACTGCACCGGTCTGTCGTGGTGAAGAGGGAGCTGAGTGTGAAAGCGAAGCTGTAGATTTACTGGTCAATCTATGTCCCGACCCTCACCTATGGTCATGAGCTTTGAGTAGTGACCGAAAGAATAAGACTGTGAATGCAAGCAGCAGAAATGAGCTTCCTCTGAAGCATTGCTGGCCTCTCCCTTAGAGATAGAGTGAGGAGTGCAGTAATTCGGGAGGGGATCAGAGTAGAGCCACTGCTCCTCCACATCAAAAGGAGCCAGTTGAGGTGGTTTGGGCATCTGATTAGGATTCCTCCTGGGCACCTCTTGGGTGAGATGTTCCGGGCATGTCGCACCGGGAGGAGGCCCCGGGGCAAACCCAGGACACACTAGAGAGATTATATCTCTTGGCTGGCCTGGGAATGCCTCAGTGTCCTGGAGGAGCTGGAGGACATTTAGACATGGCAAAACACAACAGAGAAATATAAATATCGTCCAACTTTGTACCGATAAGCTGATAGCATTCAGCAAGGCCAATATTAGCTGATATCAATATTCATCAGTCGATCATGCATTAGTAATTACATTCAGGATTCTGTTAACGATGATGGCTGAGAGATCATCTGGAATGTGCAAAACAAACACTGATCGAACAAAATGTTTTTAGAAGCAAGTCTCGCCACTCTGCTGCCACCTTGAAATCTAAATTAACTTCAATTTCTTTGCTCACTGGGACAGAGAGTCCAATCTAAATGCCCTCTCAGCAATGGCCCATCTAGGGAGAAGTGTAGGAACACCCAGATGGAAAAGTTTTTCATCTCTGAGGTCATCATTATCAGTGACAACACTAAACCTAATGCTATGTTTTGGAGAATAGCATATCCATCCATCTATCCATCCATCCAGCCAGCCATCCATCTTTTGAGTGCTCTCTCTCATCTCTATTGTCTCTAATGAAACCTCCTCAGAAACTGATCAAATCTCAGAATAGGAACCCATTAACTGACTCAAGTAAACCCCCAAATGCACATGTCATACCTGCACTTATAACACTTTATTAGAAGCTTTTAACTGGTCGGGGAATATACTTGAGCAATAAGCACTTCTTCTGCTGATAATTCAATCCCACACTGACTGCCGCTGTATTGGCCCCCGCTGCACGCCTCTTATTTAAGCATTATCTGCTCCCTGGGTCGCCTCAGTTCAGACAGCTCAGCTCTGAATGGAGCTCAGGAGCTGGTGTCTTCCTCTGTGTGTCACACTGCATAAAATCTGGGTTAGCTAGAGCGCAGCACCCAGGGGAGGCTTTTCTCTCTCATCCTCGACATGTCTCCCTGCCAAACGGACACGGGGAGTGTTGGTTGTGGTGGGAGAGGGGGGTAGTCACAGCACAGTAGTGCAGTATGTCAGGGCCTACGGTGTATAAGAGTCCTAGCTGGTTCCACCCTTTCCTTTTTTTTTTACAGTAGTATAGTGAGAAACATGCATAGCTATGACTACAAATACCTCACACACACATAGATACTGTGGGTTAGGGTATATAAGCTACACACATACACACACACTCACACTCATTGCTTCCACCTCACCAGCCTCTCAATCTGGCAACCACAGATACCTCAGTGGCCAGAGGCTTAGTAGGTGGGTGGGGGGACTCCAGTCTCACACACACAAACACACTCTGATGCACTCCCCCTGCACAGACACACACGTCTCCTCTCCCCGTGTTGTCTTGCATCGCGCCGTGTCTCTCTTGGCAGATGTGGCCTTTGGATCAGGCACTAACAGAATTCCTCTCTTCTCATTTGTGGGCACGGGTGAGCCGAGCTGGAGCAGCTCAGGCACCTGTTGCAGCACCAGCAGCAGCAGACAGAGGAGGAGCGGGCTCAGCAGGCGAGGCGTAACTGAAATGCTTGTTTACATGATATCCAGTTATTGGTGTGGGAGCCGCAGCTGACAGAGTGACACATATTGTAGAGAGGGAGCACGGGCAGAGGCGAAACATGGAAATGACGCTTTACAAGATGCCACAGTGGCGGGGCTGCCTGAGCTTGTTGTGTGCTCACGTCTTTCAACTTCTGACACTTTTATTTAGAGCGTATTTCCAAATTTGCCTCTTTTGTTTGCTTACAGCGTTGTTGGGACATCAGGAGGGTTAAAGGAGGTTGTTTCATGGTGGAATTCAGGAAGGTTTAGGCCTGCTTGCACTAACTTTTCAGTTACAGTCATATTATATTTTCTACTGCTTATAATATGAGCAGGCCTGCAGAACTTTATATCACATTTGACATGAGGTATTAGGTAACAACTCTGCATCTAGGATTCAAAACTTTGAAAACATCTTTCTTTCTTTCTTTCTAGAAATAAAGAAGTACTATAAGTAAATCCATAATATTCAACAGACATGTTTTAAATTAGGCCCAAAAAGACAATAATTCAAGTTAAATGTTCAGTAAAACTGCAGTGTATCATGTATAAGGTGCTGTTTGAAATGTGTGAATGTGGTGTGTAGTGTAAACCACAATGTGTGGTCAGTAAGACTAGAACAGTGGTTCACTGAGGTGACAGTGAGCCTGCATTCACAGTATTCACCCTTCATACATTTTAGTATTTCCATGTGCTCAGCATGCCAAACTGAATGGAGTGTAAAGGACCTTTTGACCTTGGTGTGGTCTGACCCCTGAGGTCTCCTTAAGTGGCTCAGACTTCAGACAAAAAAATGGCTCAATTAATTGTGTTGCCCCTTTAACTGTGTGCTGGTTGAGCAGGTGACCCATATCCCAAAGACTGCTGCAGGTGCCCAAGATTTGAGTCTGTCTGCAGGACATTTCCTCCACACTCTCTGCCCTGCCAAAATAAAATAAGTTGGTCTAACCTCAGTTTCCTATATCAAGTTTGAACCTTTGTGCTGAAGTGAATGAAATAATAAAGACCTGGGATTAAGAGCCTACTAATACTAGATATGAGAAATAAGAGCTTGTGAGAAATCTGTAATTTTTCCATTATTTATTTATTTTAAATGAAATATCAAAATATGGGATGTCTTTAAAAAAAGTTCCATGAACTGATCTGGATGTAAATGTTTTGACAGTTGGGATATATGCCAATATATATATATATAATCTTTAGTAAAGTCCCAGTTTCTCCTGCCTGACCCTGATTTCGATGTGAGGTTTGAATGCGAAAAAGCAAATCAAAATTCCTTTTGTCAAAACAAAAGTGCCCCTGGGCAGCCACCGAGGGCTGGCTGGGGTCTAGGGATTCCCATGGCCTTACTGCCATCCAGTTGACACGGCCCGCCACTAACGAGAGCCCGGCTTTACAGTGAGTGCTCGGAAAATCTCTCGTGCCCGTTTTAAATCTCCGTGCAAGAGACGGATTGTGCACTTTAAGCTGTTTTTCGCGGTGCTTTCTAAAGGTGGAAATGTAGTTTTGCATATCCCGAATTGTTTTCATCCCCACCACAAGTAGTTAATTTTTAAGCAATACAATCTGATGTAAGTCTGGGCATGGCTGCGGCAGATTTTCCCAACCCCCCTCTCTCAATCCCTCCCCAGCACTCACACACACGCACGCACTCACGCACGCATCCACACAACACATGCGCGCGCACACACAAAAATAAGCGCGTACACAACGCTGCTGCTGCTGCTCCAAAATATATTTTTTTACACCACGGTGGGGGCTCCGGAGACTATAAGGTGGCCATATTTGATAGATTTGTGTCGGGCTCTGCAATGCAGAAAGCGAGAGTTGTTGCGTGTGATCTTGCAAGTGACAGTGACACCAGGCAAGTCTGTCGGATTCGTGACTGATCCGGACTTGGGTAGAAAGAGAGAGGGTGAGAGAGAGAGAAAGAGAGAGAGAGAGAGAGAGAGAGAGAGAGAGAGAGAGAGGGTGAGAGAGAGAGGCTGAGAGAGAAAGAGAGGGGGTGAGAGAGAGAGAGAGAGGGGGGGGGCAGACAGAAAAGAAACAAACAAGTAACAATGTAACTTACATGCAGTCACACACCCCTTTTTCTTGTAACAATGTGTACGTTTTTAAGGAGGGAGGGGGCGCGCCGAGGGAGAAAGAGAGAGACGGAGAGAGATAGAGAAAGGAGGAGGGGGTGCGTTCTGAAATAATATAGTCAGCCATTTTTTATGTAAGGGGATTTTTTCTTATTGGGGGGGTTGTTAAAAAATAAATATAAGAGGGCGGCCATCTTTGTTGCTCTGCCTGGTGTAAAATATTCCAAAACGCCCCCCACTTTTTTCTGTGCCGATTTGAATATTAAATAAATATCATATAATCGGACAAGAATACGCTTTTTTTGAATACAAGGACGGATCCAATGACAGGAATATAATGTCCTCTCCTCTCCGGTCCTGTGAGGAAGACGAGGGCATGGTGGTTAATTCCGAGGGAGGAGATTTTGATGAAGAAGACGACGACGGAGACCTAGACGAGAACGCAAGCGACATAAACTCGCCGGCGGCGCCTCGGGAAACTGCAACACCAGCCGCGCCAGGTACAGTAAAAAAGGGAAAACTGGCGGACAAGTCGGGAGCGCGCACACGAAATACAAAAACACACACACTTTAGCGGCACAAAAATAAGGGAGAAAGCGCGTGTTTTGGAAGTGGCACAAACCCGCAGCTGTTTTTTTTTTTTCTTTTTGGTTGCCCCCACATCCCGTCCAGGTCCAGATCGGTACAGCAGAGCCCAGCGAGGTCTTAAGTGAGCGCAGACAAAAAATAAGAGGCAAACCTACTTAACGGTTCAGATTATTCCCAATAAAGACACACACGTCGCTCCACAGATAGCTGCTGTCTTGTTAGGGCAGCTATATGTTGCTGTAGGTGCCATGTTTGCAGCTGCAAGAGTCGGCGGGAGCGCGCTGTGCAAACACAAGTCCAGTTTGCAACAAAAACGCCAGAAAAAAACAAACAAAAACAAACACACAACCTACTGATGTAGCTATTTCTGCTGTGTTGTGTTTTGCACTCTGTGCTCACTCCACTTCCTCTTTACGTCTAGCACATCCCCAGCAAAAGTTAAAACTTAACTTGCCACCGCTGCTGGTTTTATTCGTCGCATGCTTACTTCTCTGCCATGAAAAGTTGCAGCTTGTTTGTCCTTAAAAGAAAAGAGAAAAGAAAAATCCCCTCTGACAGGGGTCCTGGACGTGCAGAACTTGCAAAAAAAACAAACAAAAAAACACGGGTTCTGCGGGGGTAATAAGGTCGCCCTGAAGGGTAAAAAGCTCACAGCGAGGGGAAGATAAAAGACTGGCGCAAACATGGACTTCCACCTTGGCCGGAGGCTATATATATTTGATACCAGTCTGGAGATGCGATGCAGATATAAAGCCGGGCAGATAGCGTGAAATCGCGGTGAGAGGCACGAACTTGCCCCACTGTCACTGCCTCATTGTCGCTATGACAGGTCAGAATAGGACTGCGCTGCTGCATGCCGCTCACTTCTTGCAGGACAGAAAGGTGAGAGTGTTCAGCTCCCATCTGCTCGTCCAGAGGACCTGCCCGCTAATTAGTTGAATAACACTTGTATTAAACGTCTGTTATCGGGGTTTTTGCTCCTCGGAGCTGGGCGTTTGTGTTTTCAAGCAGCGGCAGCAGCAGCATGCGTATCGATCGCGTCAGGCGACGATTGACTAAATGCCCTTCTGGAAGTTTCTGGCAGTGACAGTGAACTTGCGCGGGGGGTTGCAGTGAAAGTAAAGGTTGCAGAAAGTGGAGGCTGGTTAACCACACCGTAACAGTGGAGATCAGATGGAGCGGTGAAGAACTGAAGCTTCCCTGAAAGCTGACATAGATAAGCTGTGAGCTTTGGTTTGGGTGTGATTGAAACACAGTTAAAAGTCACTGCTGAGCTGTCATACAGGCCCAGAGGGTGCTCTCCGATATCAATAACAGCCTGCAGAAATCATCCCGGCGCACTGTCTTTTGACTTAATTAGCTCGGCTCTCCGGACCCGCCGCCATGCAGTGTCAGACAGATAAATTAGTGTCGGGCCTCCCGTCGAGGACCTTAACCCCATCGCGACCTTCTAGCAGCGGTCACAGTGGTGGTCGGGGTCCCGTCGTGGGAATTGCTGAGCGGGAGAGAAGTCGTTCCAGTTCACCGCACCGGCGGCCTCTGAATCACCGAGCCCTGCGTGCGTGCCGCTGCCGCCCCCGGCATGTGTTCGGCGGCTGCACGCTGCACGCAGACGCGGGAAGTGGGGTTGGCTGTTGTACGGGGTGGGAGTGAGGAGGAGGAGGAGGTGGGGGGGCTGGTTCTGCTGCCGGTGGTGGGAGCGCGCACCAACAAAGGCAAGCAGACAATAAAATCCGACAAAACGTATCCTATCAAACGGGACGAGTGGCTGGCGGAGACCGCAGCCCATATTTTGGTTATGCTTTAATGCTCTGCTGCTGTCTCTCTGAAGCGGAGGCTGCCATCTCTCCTTGTCTTCCTGTGTTTCTCTTTTCAGTTCCAATCCAGGTCAGGTTGCAGGTTAAATTGCTTTTCCCGTGGTTGGGATGTTGCCCAGGTACAACAGAGAATAAGTAGCCTGACATTTTCAGATCATATGCACCCTGAAAGCACAGATAATGTCAGGTAGTTTCAGTGCACTGTGCTTCAGACTCCTCTGAGCTACATATTAGAAAAGCTGAGGTTTTCCAACTATTTGTTGTATTATTTGTATCCCCCTGAAATAAAATTTTAATAAATATAATATAGGATCTTTTAAAATTCTCTTTTAACTCATCAGAATCTAATGATTGATTATCAGCAATAAAACCCACTAGGGCTCTTTTACAGATGCGATGATCATCCTTTGCATTGCCATAAACCAATCATCCCCAGGCTGCAGCAACCAGCTGTCAGATCTACTTAGGGGGCTCTGACAAACTATCTAATTTAGCATGTGTCACAATTCAGACAAGGTCAGAGGTCACTGTTGCCACTGTGTGGCTATTATGCAGCTTTTGTTGCGTGCACTTATGTTCAGCAGGGATTAACACACTTGTTGAGAAGATTATTGTTTAGCTGATTCTGATAGCTTTCTTTTCTTCCACGCTTTCTTTAACCCTTTCTCTCCTCCATTGCTCCTCTCAGACGAAGAGGCAGAGTTATCAGACAGAGAGGTCCCGCTGAGGAAGAAAGGCCGGCCGAAGAAGAAGAAGGACACGAAGAAGAAAGACAAAGAGGGGAAACCGGTCAAAGCAAAAAAACGCAAGAAGATTGTGAGTTTGTTTGGCCCTCGGCCTGTGGATTTTTTTTAGTTTGATGACCACATTACGGCATCTTAACTGGGTTTTTTTTGGGTTTTGTTTTGTTTTTGTTTTGTTTTTAATCTTGCTGCACAGGACAGTGATCTAGAGAGAGACTCAGACAGAGAAAGAGACTATGGCGAGAACTCGGACAGCATTGCCAGCGACTATGGATCTGGTGAGAAAAAAGAAAAAGAAGAAACACAAAGAAAGGAAGGAAAAGAAAACCAAGAAAAAGAAAAAAGACGACGGGGACCGAGACAGCAGTCAGGAGGAAACAACAAAGGTAAAGAATTCCATTTGTCTCCCTAAAGCCCAGAAGTCATCATTGACAAGTCCGCTCTTGTTCGCGGTCTGATGCGCTGCTCTCTTCTCAGCAACCATTAGAGCAGAAGACCTCGGCCCAGCTGGCAAAAGAGTGGGGTCTGGAGGATGTCGATCATATCTTCACAGAGGAGGACTACAGGGAACTCACCAACTACAAAGCCTTCAGCCAGTTCATGAGGTACGGCTCGCTCTTTGTTTTCATGTAGCGTTGCTGGCTGGAGATGGGTGGGAGGGTGATACCAAGATGTGCAAATAACGACATGTACGCAGCAGTGGTGGAGCTGAACCTCCTCCAGTACACTTCATAAATTGAGTTTGTTGGATAGCTTCAGACACCCCCCCTCCCTAGACTTCGGATCAGCTGTCGTCGGGTGTGAAAGGCATTTGACACAAGATTTTATCTCGCTTTTAAGAGTAAAACAAGTGTAACACTTTTGATGTCCTCTGGGAACGCTTGTCTGAAAATGTTGTCATTATTCCTGTATTCAAAACACATTAGTTCTCCACACTCGCTGTGAATTTGCACTGCAGGGGTGCAGTCTGGAAACACTTTGCTCTGTAACTTTTGTTTGAGTTGCTGAGTGGAGATGCTGAGAGTCAGATCCCCTTTAACTGATGCTGCTGCTAATGATGCTGGATGTTGACTGTATGCTTATGGCTTATTTATTTATTTTTACTCCCCCACAGTGTCTACATTTACTGGTAAGCTTACTGTGAATGCTCAACCTAGTTAGGGGACTTAGGATTCTTTGTCTCTATGTGGCTACAGTGCTCGGCTGACTACCTTTTCGCTGGTTCAGGTGCTTCAGGGTCTTGCTCACGAGCATCTGTGGTGATGCGGATACTGTGCTGGTCTGCTGTGGTGAAGAGAGAGCTGAGCCTCAAGGCAATGCTGTTGATTTACTGGTTTATCTAAGTACATACAGTGGTGTGAAAAAGTGTTTGCCCCCTTCCTCATTTCCTGTTTCTTTGCATGTTTGTCACACTTAAGTGTTTCGGAACATCAAACCAATTTAAACAATAGTCAAGGACAACACAAGTAAACACAAAATGCAATTTGTAAATGAAGGTGTTTATTATTAAAAGTGAAAAAAAATCCAAACCATCATGGCCCTGTGTGAAAAAGTGATTGCCCCCCTTGTTAAAACATACTATAACTGTGGTTTTTCACACCTGAGTTCAATTTCTCTAGCCACACCCAGGCCTGATTATTGCCACACCTGTTCTCAATCAAGACATCACTTAAATAGGAGCTGCCTGACACAGTAAGGTCCACCAGAAGATCCTTAAAAGCTACACATCATGCCGAGATCCAAAGAAATTCAGGAATAATTGAGATAGAAAGTAATTGAGATATATCAGTCTGGAAAGGGTTATAAAGCCATTTCCAAAGCTTTGGGAATCCAGCGAACCACAGTGAGAGCCATTATCCACAAATGGCGAAGACATGGAACAGTGGTGAACCTTCCCAGGAGTGGCCGGCCGCCCAAAATTACCCCAAGAGCGCAGCGACGACTCATCCAAGAGGTCACAAAAGACCCCACAACAACGTCCAAAGAACTGCAGGCCTCACTTGCCTCAGTTAAGGTCAGCGTTCATGCCTCCACCATCAGAAAAAGACTGGGCAAAAATGGCCTGCATGGCAGAGTTCCAAGGAGAAAACCACTGCTGAGCAAAAAGAACATTAAAGCTCGTCTCAATTTTTCCAAAACACATCTTGATGATCCCCAAGACTTTTGGGAAAACATTCTGTGGACCGATGAGACAAAAGTGGAACTCTTTGGAAGGTGTGTGTCCCATTACATCTGGCATAAAAGGAACACTGCATTTCAGAAAAAGAACATTATACCAACAGTAAAATATGGTGGTGGTAGTGTGATGGTCTGGGGCTGTTTTGCTGCATCAGGACCTGGAAGACTTGCTGTGATAAATGGAACTATGAATTCTGCTGTCTACCAAGAGATCCTGAAGGAGAATGTCCGACCATCTGTTCGTGTACTCAAGCTGAAACGAACTTGGGTTCTGCAGCAGGACAATGATCCTAAACACACCAGCAAGTCCACCACTGAATGGCTGAAGAAAAACAAAATGAAGACTTTGGAGTGGCCTAGCCAAAGTCCTGACCTGAATCCTATTGAGATGTTGTGGTATGACCTTAAAAAGGCCGTTCATACTCGAAAACCCTCTAATGTAACTGAATTAGGACAATTCTGCAAAGATGAGTGGGCCAAAATTCCTCCAGAACGCTGTAAAAGCCTCATTGCAAGTTATCGCAAACGCTTGGTTGCAGTTGTTGCTGCTAAGGGTGGCCCAACCAGTTATTAGGTTTAGGGGGCAATCACTTTTTCACACAGGGCCATGATGGTTTGGATTTTTTTTCACCTTTAATAATAAACACCTTCATTTACAAATTGCATTTTGTGTTTACTTGTGTTGTCCTTGACTATTGTTTAAATTGGTTTGATGTTCCGAAACACTTAAGTGTGACAAACATGCAAAAAAACAGGAAATGAGGAAGGGGGCAAACACTTTTTCACATCACTGTACCTGGCATCAAGCTGACCAGCAGATGCAAGAGTGGAAGAGAGCTTCCAGGGAAGGGTATCTAGTCTCATCTTTGAAGACAAGGTGAGAAGCTCATTCATCTGAGAGGTGCTCTGAGTAGAGCTGAGGTGGCCTGAGTATCTTTCTAGGATGCGTCTCGGCCCTCAGGAATGCCTCATAGGTGAGGCAGTGTTTTGGGATTTGCCAACTGGGAGATGACCACAGGCCAGATCCAGGATGTGCTGAAGAGGTTATATCTTTTAACTGAAACACCTTGGTTTCCTCCCAATCTGTAGGCAATGGTTAGGGGAAGAGAGGGGGAGATCTGGTGAGCTCTACTTAGCCCCTTTCCCCTGGGACAAGGACCCGGGTAAGCAGTAGAATAGATGGCTGGATAGATACTACCGCAGAAACATCAGTATGTGGTTGATTTTGCATTCTGCAAACAAACAATGTCAGTTAATACAAAATGTACCTTAATAATAGTAGTAATTTCATCCTTTTTTGGTTCCACTACTTTCTCCGCTGTGTTCTCATTTCTCCAGCATTAAATAGAGCTCATTCTACACTGGTATCAGCACTTTCCTAAAGCTGTCCACAGTGAAACAACCAGCAGCATGTTAGCACAGATACAGGTAGCCTCAGCTGACTTTACTATTACTTGTCTCTGTCCCCATATGGCAGCTGTGTCTTTATCATCCCAGCTTTGTATACATGAGACAGCAGCCCGTGTTACTTGTGATACTGTGTCAGCGGCAGCCTGAGCCTCAGTCTCTGCGGCTGACTCATGCCTGCTTTGATTCTGATAAGTAACGGTGTAATGCCCAGTGCCTGTTTTAAGTTGGAGAGCTGTTTGGCTATCTCACCTCCACTCAGCCAAATAATCTGCAGAGGACAGATAATTGACACTCGGCACACTTAAAATTAACCTACTGAATGCAGCTCTTAGATGGAGCTGAAAGTTTAGGAATTTTACTAAGATGATTTCACTGTCAAAACACTCTCTCGCAGGCCACTGATCGCCAAGAAGAACCCTAAGATCCCCATGTCAAAGATGATGACCATCCTGGGGGTCAAGTGGAGGGAGTTTAGCTCTAACAACCCCTTCAAGGGCAATGCTGCTGCTGTTGCGGCGGCTGCAGCCGCCGCTGCCATCGCTGTTGCTGAGCAGGTCTCTGCAGCGACCGCCTCACCTGAACCACCACCTCAGCCACCACCTATTAGAAAAGCCAAGACAAAAGAGGGCAAAGGTCTGTAGTCTTCACACTCCTGTACTAGGACCGTGGCAATGAGATGTTTTAGAGGCACATGGTGCAAAAGCAGATGTTGACTGATGTTTGATTTACAGTACTGTGCAAAACTGTTGAACCACCCTTCATATTTTTATGCATTTTGCATCCAAGGAGCCAGACTTTCTTGTAATTAAAAAAATTGGTCTTGATCAATAGTTCTCCAGACTTTCTGAAGGCATTTCTAAGTTTTTCTTCCACTGCTTTTACCTGATTATTTTCAGATGAACTTTTCTTTTTAAATTACATTTTATTTTATTTAACCACTTAACACTGAGCTATTAATCATTCAAGTATAAAGAAAATGCCTCACTCAAGAGATGAACCAATGTTGTGTCTACGCATAACAGACAACTTAACAAAGAACCTATTTTAATTCGTACCTTTAGGCACTTTGTTGCCAGCAGCTTGTTACAAAAACTGATTGTTTGTTCCTATTTCTTTCGCTAAATCTACAAAAAGAAATGCCAAAGGTAACACAGTTTGACAGGCATAAAATAGTATGTTTGCACCAACAAAGTGATTCTCAAAGAGCTATTAGCTGAAAATCTGGCATTTTTCAGCATAATGTGCAGTGTGAGTCTCTACAGCCATCTGTAAAACAGGGTGGAGGCTCAGTCATGGTCTGGGGCTGCATTTCAGCTGGTGGTGATGAGAATCTTTTCAAAATTGCTGAACAGAGAAAAATGCCATCAGGTTTTGATCGATCATGCAATACCATCTGGAAAGCATGTGATTGGCATTGACTTAATTTTTCAGCATGACAATGATCCCAAACACACTGCCAGTGCAGTAAAAGAATACCTGGATAGGATTACTGAAGCAGTGTGGGATCATCTTGACAGAGAACAGAACAAAAGGCAGGCAACATCCAAAGAGCTTTGAATGTCCTTCAATAAGTCTGGAGAGCTATTCCTGAAGACTGCTTAAAAAATTACAAGAAAGCTGCCTAAGAGAGTTCAGACAGTGTTGACTTTCAAGCTTATACACTGTATTTCCATGCATATTTGCACGTTTCAAACATATTTCCCATTTTCCAAGCGAAATATAAAGATATAAATGGTGGCTTGAGACTTTTGCACAGTACTGTTCACACAAATGCACAACAGTAAATTAAGTGTTTCATAGAATGCGAACATCACATTTAATCCTACTTTAATCCTAATGCAGCACACATACTACTTTGTCATTCTCTCTGTCCAGGCCCAGGTTATAAGAAGCGCAGTAAAAGTCCTCGAGTTCCAGACAAGAAAAAGACTTCAGCTGTAGCCAAAGCTAAAAAGATGGCACCCATCCGTATTAAATTATCACCTATCGGTGCCAAGAGGAAGAAGAGCTGCTCAGTGAGTCTGAAGTTTAGAGCATTCGTAAAACACGGAATGAGTGAAATTAAGAATATAGTGGGTCCCTTTTATTTTCCTCTACTTTTCGTTACCCGTCGTTCTTTCTTTCACTCACTTCCCCCGTACTTTCTTGTGCTCTGTTAGAGCGAGGATATGGATGAGGACGACTCTGAGCAGGAGGACTCCAGCGTTCACAGCTCCTCGGTACGCTCTGACAGCTCTGGCCGAGTGAAGAAGAACAAGCGAGGACGGCCTGCCAAGAAGAAGAAGAAAAGTAAGCGCGGCCTGCTTGTTATGCGTGCAGCACATAATTATAAATGATGTACAGTCTCCCTGTCCACATCCATCTTATAGCTCCACTGTCAAGTTTACTTTGGCTTCTTGGACTCCAAAGGAATAATGCAGCTCAACTCCTCTGGTTCAGACAATAAGCTCTCTACTTGCTGATAAAAGGATATTTAAGAGGTTGAAACTGAGCTAGTCAGCTTTGAATATTAACAGCACTGAAGCAATCACTGAACTGTGTGAAGGATGAAGATGCTTCCAGCTTTCTTTCTTTATTTGTCACTTTCTGCAGTTTCTCCTGTTTAATCCAGATACTCTTGGAGTATGTATTTCACAGGTATTTAGCAAAACATTTTCAAGTTATAAGTATCTGATTAAAATATGGTCAGAGTGCAGATTTTCAGGTTTTATTCAAATGAGTTGAACAGAAGTACTGCACCAACCAATTGCAGCCATTTTTATACAGCGCCTATTTTCAGGGGCTCACATATAACTGGAGAAATTAACATAAAAAAATCTAAATTAAAATCTTGATGCTCAGTACTGTGGAGTGCATGGACATCACCAAACAACCGCTTTCTTTTTTTCCTTTGTGATGCTTTGCCATTCTTTTACTGCAGCTGCCTTTAGTTATCTGTTAATGGGTCTCTCTGCCTTTAGCTTGGTCTTTAGCATATGAAATACAGGCTTGATTGGGTTGAGATCAGGTGATTGACTCTGATTATTCCAATTTCTGACCTTCAGTAAGCTCTATTCACTTCAGAATGGATTTGGTTGCCTCTGTTTTCTGTCACATCATCAATAAACAGTGCCCTGTGTCACAGGAAGCCATGCATGATCATTCATCACACTGCCTTCGCCGCGTTTTTACAGATTATGAGCATTCCAAGCCTTCTCGATACTTGTTTTTCTTATGTTATTCTGGTTCAGGTTGGTCTTGGTTTCATCTGTCCAAAGAATGCTGCTCCTGAACTTGTCTGGGTTTTTTAGATGGAATTTGGCAAAGTCTGATCTGTGCCTACAATCTTTTGCACCTTCTGGGGAACCTCCTGTATTGTTTTCTAATGAAATCTTCTCGAGTTAAGTTGCTTACTTCATGATGAGTTTTCTCAGTTGGATGTTGTGAAGGGATTTTTCTTTACCATAGAAAGGATCCTATGATCATCAGCCGCTGTGGGCTTTCCTGGACATCCAGGTATTTTTTATGCTGCTGAGCTCACAAATGTGTTCTTTTATTTCTCATTGTGACTGTTTATTTGGACATTCCTAATGTTTCCACTTGCTCCCTGACTGATTTATTTGGTTTTCCCTAAAGCCTCATCCACATTTAAGTGATTTGTTTGCAGTGCATTACTTTGTAGCGGATGGTTGGTCATTATAATGGATATTTCAAGCTCCAGTTGCTTATGCAACCCTCTATTGTATTTACCATCCTGTCATGCATCAGTCTGCAGTAATATTCCCTCCCATTTCTTAAATTGCTCACCCTAAAGTTGAGATAAATTTGACTTGAAATTCGCCCCCTTTGCCTTTCATGACGTGTCTTTCCTGTGTTCACACCCTTAAAGTTGCCCTGTTTCACTTGCATTGAGAGCGTTGGTTTGATTTGATTGCATGGTGTGGGTTCACAGCAACAGCTTGCAAATGCAAAACCTGGAATAAACTCAAGACCTTTTACATCTTTAATTTTGAAGAAATAAGAAGGAAATATGCCATACTTGTTCATGGAACACTCTTTGAGAGAATTGTCCAATTACACTGACCCACTGAAAATAGAGTACTGTGTATAAAAATGGCTATATTTCCACAGTGGTCAATGCAATATTTTGTTCAACTTCTTCAATGCAAGCTAAGACTCTGCATTTAATCTATACTCATTATATAGCTGCAATGTGAACGTGTTTTGGCAGAAGATAAAATGACAAAAATTGTATCCATATGCTTAATATATGGGTCTTACTGTTGTCATATCTGATACCATGATTTAATTTTGCCAACAAGGGCAAAACATAATCGTTTGCACACCCGTTTTTTTTTAATCTACAACAAATCTGGACTACAAGTGTGTAGATGTGTTGTAAATACATCTTCAAGTCTTTCAGTTGTGTTTTTCAGTTGTTTCTTTATCTCCAAAAGAGTCAAAACATGCAACACTTACCCGAAACTGACTCATGCTCTTGAAAGTGTTGTGCAGATCTCACGCATTTGACAGTGCTTGCTTCAAGTGGACTTGAAACCTAAAGTTGCACATGAACCCACATGCTTATGCTGGGAAGTTAGTTCAGTTAGTTAGGGTGAAAAGCTCTTTTGGGAACACAGCATATGAATCGTTTGTGACCCTTTGTCAAAGCTTGTCAACTCGCCCTGTGCTTCTCCAGTCCAAGGTGAAGAGGAAGGGGATGGCTACGAGACTGATCATCAGGACTACTGTGAGGTGTGTCAGCAGGGCGGAGAGATCATCCTGTGTGACACTTGTCCTCGAGCGTACCACCTCGTCTGCCTTGAGCCTGAGCTGGACAAGGCCCCCGAGGGCAAGTGGAGCTGTCCCCATTGTGTAAGTACAACTACACGGGAGCACATCTGCTCCCATTTTCTATTTTCAAATCTCTTTTGCATCTTTTTTTCCAACATTTATCTCAGAGTCACGTGGCTAGCTGGCATACCTAGGCAGAGAAACACCTGTTAGCGTTAGCTAATGCTTGTTTTCATTTGCTTGGAGGATCAGATGAATAGAAACCTTGCAGCATATCAAAAATCTGAGTGGGGAGGTTAATGCATGCAGACATCCTGTCTCGGCACAAATGTGGGTTTAATCTGTTCAGGAATCGCACAAATATAACTCAGTGCTAATTTGTAGATGCTGTGAAGTCTTAGTGGCAGGTCTTTGAGATTAGTCAGTTAAGGTGATATAAAACTGCTCACTCAATTGCTGCAGGAGGTTTGACAAAATGCAGAAAAATACCAAAATATGGGCAGTCATTACATCCACTGTGTAGACGTTTATGTGATTATTTCAAACGGTTTAACTGACATCACCTGTTGTTTGTTTGCTCATGTCCCCATTTAAGACTTGAGGTGGTAGCTTATCTGTATGGATAGCCTGGCATTATTATTGGAAGTGTAAATAAAGAGGGCGATGCTTATGTTTAGATATCATTTAAATAATAATAATAATAAATAATAAAAAACTGAAAGAGAAAAAATGGAAAAAAGAAAAAAAGCGCATACATTGGTAACAAACTGGGAGCTGAAAAGAAGCTTTTTTCTACTATTTATTCAGAGCAAGTCTCGGTTTTATCTCACTGAAGTATCTCTGAATACTAAGAAGTGGTAAACTGGCATCAAATGTGAAAGAGAGCTATATCACAATGGTATAACTGTCACAGTGTTTGTTGAAGTGCTAGTGCGATACTTACACTCTGAATGCTTTTTGGATTTTCTTTGTGCCTTTTTCTGGAAGGGTTTGACTCCATTATAACAACTAAATTCAAGTAGCCAAGTCCCCCTTTCATTAATCCTGAACATTTCACTCATCAAGGCAAATGCCATGTTGTAAATCTGTATGCATTATGCAAAAAGCAACCATTTGTAATACCATGTAAACATTCTGCAATTTGCAAGTCGGTGGTTCTTGCAAATGGGTCCATCAGGCTCACTGACCACTTTCATATTCTAGTAAGTAAGTAAAAACAAAATATCTGTGCTTTCCACTGGAGTGGTTCCTCTCTCTGTCGCCGGGCTATGTTTACAAATTAGCTAATGCCAGTTTAATACTGGGTCAACACGATCGGTGCAATCTCCTACTACAGAAGTTGTTTCTAATAACAAAACATTTGGTCTGTAGGGGCTGAGGTAACAGACATTTGCTTTAACAGTCAGTGTTGCACAGGGATAGTAGATCACAAATATGGGTTTCATACCGTAGCTGTTACATAAATCAGGTAGTTCTTTTTTTAACCTTTATTCACCCAGAATAGGTTCACTTGGAGCAGTGATCTATTTTTCATGCACTCCATCCTTTACAGTCACCAAGGCCTACTTAAAACAGCACCTGAGCAGCTCCAGTGAAGGTCCTCTGAGTCCTCCTTTCTCTATTATCTGATGTCTCACTATCACATTCACATTTAAGACTTTATGAATGTTCTAGCTACAGCCCAGACTTTTTATTGTGTTCAAAAATCCACGGTGCAACAGCTGCTGGCAATGTGTGCATAAATTTTTTTTTTTTTCCTGTGATCTCTAGTCATTAATATGTGACCACAAAATTTTCCAAAAGCATTTTGTGGTCATTAAAAGCTTCTTTTACTTCATATCTTCAGGATGTTCCTCACTTTAATGGTTTCATTTTCTCTTGCTTTCTCAGGAAAAAGAGGGAATCCAGTGGGAAGCAAAAGATGAAGACTTTGAGGATTTTGAGGAGGACAGCGAGGACAGAGTGATATCAGAGGTCGGTGTGAGGGTCGCCACTGGGGTGGACGAGGAAGATGACGACCACATGGAGTTCTGCCGGGTGTGTAAAGACGGAGGTGAGCTGTTGTGCTGTGACACCTGTACGTCCTCCTACCACATCCACTGTCTGAACCCGCCGCTGCCAGAGATTCCCAACGGAGAGTGGCTGTGTCCACGATGCACGGTCAGTTACTGCTTTTTCAATAAGTATCTATACCTCTCAAAGTCCCACCTTCTCATTGAAATAAACAGCTATACTTAGATGGGATTTTTAAAATGTATTTTTGCTCCAGTGTCCACCAATCAAGGGACGTGTCCAGAAGATCCTCCACTGGCGCTGGGGTGAGCCTCCGCCTCCCATTCCTGTCCCGCCCGCTCCTGACGCTCCACCTGACGCACCACCACCACCACCAATGAAAGGCAGGGCTGAGAGGGAGTTCTTTGTTAAGCTGACTGGGCAGTCATACTGGCACTGTACCTGGATCACTGAGCTGCAGGTGAGTCTGAAGTTTACAACCACAAATAATGTTTGTTTTTAGCCACACAGATGTGTCAGAGTAATGGGCCAGGCAGCACACATCTGTCTCTTCAAATCGAGCTCCTGTAGCCTAGATTACTTCCCTTTGACAATAAGCAACAACAAAAACATAAATAAAGGAATGAAATGATATTCATACATTGGCTGCTGTGAAATAACTGAAGTTTCTTATACACTCACTGGCCATTAGGTACACCTGTTCAACTGCTTATTAACACAAATACAGTACCATTTATATGAATGGGTGAGTGTGTCCAAACCTTTGACTGGTACTGTATCTAACCAGCCAACCACATGGGAGCAACTCAGTGTATTTAGAAATGTAGACCGGGACCTGCTAAAGTTCAAACTGAGCAGCAGAATGGGGAAGAAGGATGACTTAAGTGACTTTGAATGTTGGATGGTTGTTGGTGCCAGACGGGCTGATCTGAGTGTTTCAGAAACTGATGATCTGCTGGGATTTTCCCACACAACCATCTATAAGATTTACAGGTTACACCATGTCACAAATCTCAAATCATCTGTAACTGACTTCTTGAACATGACAATGAGCTCACTGTACTCAAATGGCCTCAACAGTCACCAGATCTCAGTCCAATTAATGGATGTTCAGCAGACAGATCTGCAGGAACTGTGTGATGCTGTCATGTCAATATGGACCAAATTCTCAGAGGAACATTTCCAGCACCGTGTTGAATCTGTGCCATGAATTAAGGCAGCTCTGAAGACAAAAGCGGGTCCAACTCGGCACTATCAAGGTGTAACTAATGAAGTGACATGTTAGGTAGCTCAGTTTGTTGTTGTTTAAAGACATTAATCCTTACAGAGTTTGAGTTTTACTTTTTTAATGTTCTTGAGAAGGTAAAATGCTGTAGTGTTTTTACTCTAGCCTGGCTCACTTGCTGGTAACCAAGCCACTCTACAGGGGAGAGAAAGCCCATTGTAGACGTTATTAACAGGATCTATTCTCTTTTCTTTTAGGTTAGCCAAGCCAATGCATATTTTGATTGCAGTTACACTGAAACTTTCGAGACACTGTGTCATGCATAACAGTGGCTTAATCATCACTGTGGCTGCAGCTGTTTCTCACACTCTTGCCTCTAACTTCCCACAACAAGGGACCTACTTCACACACAGGCTTCTTAAAGGAAAAAGGACGGTCGCTAACAAGAGTCATCGCTCCACCTTAGATTTCAGCTTCTCTTATCACTTAATCACGAGCACAGCGCGTGCTAGTGACTAGATAAACGAATGCTCAATTCCAAGTAGCTTAAACTGATCCTTTGAAGCTTTATTCAGAGCGCAGCCCTGCTGTTTTCACATAATTTTAAGTGTATTATTACAATTATAGATGCTATTTCAGAATGAACCTAAACACCATAATTCAAGATTATTGTTTCCTTCAAATCTCCATTCTACTTTAAAAAACTGCAATCAGCCAGTCATTTGCAGTGTTTAGCAAGCATTTTTGAGGCAACCAGATATGTAGAAAATACACAAAATAACACAAATTATTCTGCTGTGTTGGGTCTCAAATGTATCAGATTTTGAGAAATGTAATGAGGATAATCCATCCATGGTTGAAATGTTTCCAAACGCTATCCATATCAGGCAAAAAAAATTATGAGAATGGTCAAATTTTCCCAAATTAAAAAGAAAAAAGATATATTTTATATATATAAACCACACCCACAGAGCCACCGGCATCACAGGTGACCCCTCCCACCCCTCTCACTCTCTCTTTGGCCTCCTGCCTTCAGGGAGGAGATATACCGGAGCCTCCAGACTCGCTCCACCAGAGTGTCGAACAGCTTCATCCACCTGCTGTCAGGAGACTGAAGTCTGTCCACTACCTCCCCCCTCTGCCCCTTACCCCTGGACTGTAACACACCCACTTGCACAATAACTCTATCTTACCTGGTTACACACAAGGACTCAATACATTAAAATATTTTAATGATGCTGACAGTCTTTGGCACCTTACTGCAACCACCTGCACTACTGTCACACCTGCTGCTGTTGGTCATTTGCACTACTGTCCATGCAAATCCCACAAGCTGCTCTATTTGTTTATTTATCTTATTATTCTCTATATTATATGTCCATTTACAGCTCTATTACTATATTTACCATACTGCCACTATTGTGCACAGACTTGACTTTTATGTATTCCCTGGAGTGCCCTTTGAACTTTTCTAAATTCTTCTTTCATACTAAGATGAGAGAGAAACAGTATTTCGATTCTCCTGCCAGTCCAGTACATAAAAATAAAATAAAACAATAAAAATCTTTGACTCTTGAATTTAGTGCATCCTCACCTTATTTCCAAATTTTCAGAAACATTGTATACTTAGACCAAAAGCTATTTGGGGGGGGAATGGTCCTCTGACCAACTAATTTTGTTCTCTCCTCAGCTGGAGATCTTCCACTCGGTGATGTATAGAAACTACCAGAGGAAGACAGACATGGACGAGCCTCCCAGCTTGGATTACGGCTCAGGTGGAGAGGATGAGAATGGAGTTGGAAAGAGCGAGAAAAGAAGGGCCAAAGACCCCCAGTATGCCATCCTGGAGGACAAATACTATAAATATGGCATCAAGCCTGAGTGGATGATGATTCACCGCATCATCAACCACAGGTTAGTCAGCTGTGCATATGAGCATGTGGGATATCGGTTTGTGTAGGACCACTAACTGTGATGCACGTGTCTCCCTGCCCAGTGTGGATAAGAAGGGGATATACCACTACTTGGTCAAGTGGAGAGACCTCGCCTATGACCAGTGTACATGGGAGAGAGATGACATGGATATCCCAGACTTTGCAATTTACAAGGCCAGCTACTGGAAACACAGGTATTTTTCATTCACTAAAGCAAGTTAATTGGTTATTTTGAGCCATTTTGTTAAGAACTGCTGTACGTTTATGTACAGTAGCATCTCTAAAAATCTCTCTCTGACAAATCAGATCTCTCTGCTGAAAAACAGCTGCTGCTGTAACTCTGCTGCTGTTTAACAGGGACATCATAATGAAGGAGGACCCAGACAAACCCAGGAAGATAAGGAACAAGAACTCAGAGGGTGAAGAAGAGTCTCCAGGCTCACCCCTCACTGATGTGAGTAAACTGTTGCTTTAAATGTATGTATTGTAAAGTCTGTATCAGAATCAGAAAGTCTGTAGCTGCTGTCTGCAAAACAGACAGCCAAAGACGCAGACTGAGAATCCTGACTGCACATAAAAACAGCCGTGCAATGCTGCAATCAAGAAATAACCGGACGTTTTGTTATCTTAACATCACTGTCTGCAATATTGCTCGAAACTATGTCTGAAAATGTGCTTTACTGAGCAGCTGTGTCTGATGCGTAAACTGCAAGTAAACAGTACTATGTTTTTGCCCCAAATCCTCACTCAGCAAACCTCTTGGCTCTTGAGGGAAACACCTGCTCACCGTGCCTGAGGGTGCAACCTGGCCATTCAGTCAGTGAAATTTACCTAACAACCTTTCCAACTTTAACCTGTTGCGATAAGGCTGTGCGGATCAATCGACAGTTTCTTGTAAATTTGGTTTTATCATTTACAAACATGCCACGAGAGTATTAGCATTAAACCACAATAGTTCAAAGAACAGACACAGTTTGACATCTTCAAGTGGAAGATTCATAGAAAATAAACATAAAATGCTACATCACATAAATAAACCCTGTTAACGGAAAACACCAACTGCTTTGTAATGACAGTATTATTGGACTAGATTGAACTACAGATAGATGTGTCCCAATCGTATCTGCTCTCTGTTTTCTCCTTTGGTCCCTCCAGCCTACGATAAAATACGAGGAGCAGCCAGACTTCGTCACGTCTACGGGGGGTACGTTACATTTGTACCAACTGGAGGGTCTGAACTGGCTTCGGTTTTCCTGGGCTCAGGGCACTGACACCATCCTGGCGGATGAGATGGGCCTGGGAAAGACCATCCAGACCATTGTCTTCCTGTATTCACTTTTTAAAGAGGTACTGGACTTATCTCTGTATTCATGTTGTTTGAAGTCTCACTCTACTGATTTTAACACAGTACTGATTTTCCTCTCTGCACTTTCCAGGGCCACACTAAGGGTCCATTTCTGGTCAGTGCTCCGCTGTCCACCATCATCAACTGGGAGAGGGAGTTTGAGATGTGGGCCCCCGATTTCTACGTGGTGACATACACCGGAGACAAGGACAGCCGAGCCATCATCCGAGAGAATGAGTTCTCCTTTGATGACACAGCTGTCAAAGGAGGAAAGAAGGCCTTCAAACTGAGAGTAAAGAGGGATTATTAGCACTAACATAAAAACACTGATATTTTCTACGATGACAACTACTCAGCCTTCCTCCCTTGTTTGTGTCCATGCAGCGAGAGGCTCCTATTAAATTCCATGTGCTGCTGACCTCCTACGAGTTGGTGACCATCGACCAAACGGCGCTAAAGTCTATCGACTGGGCCTGTCTGGTCGTGGATGAAGCTCACCGCCTCAAGAACAACCAGTCCAAGGTACAGCAGCTTGTGGATATGAGTCAGCATTAATGCACTTCACCTCTCTCTGGTGGCCAAACTATGTAATAGCAACACTTTAGTTTCACAGTACTGCTTTACTTTCTGAGTTAATTCAGTGTAATTAATTTTGGCAGAATAATCTACTCAGTATTACTTCTGCTTTTTCGGGCAGTCAGCTGTATGTTTATAAAAGCTAACATTGACTAACAATGACTTCATTATAACTGACTGAACTAAGTATACAGTATATTTGTTTTTAATGATGTAGGGGTGCCCCTGAGAATAAAATATTGTTAAATAAAGCTGTGCTTCGTTATCTTTGGTTCCAGTTCTTCAGGCGTCTGAACGACTATAAGATCGACTACAAGCTTCTGCTGACAGGAACTCCGTTACAGAACAACCTGGAAGAGCTGTTTCACCTGCTCAACTTCCTCACACCCAACCGCTTCAAGTAGGACTTCTTTCTTTGTAATGCACACACCTTAACACTAAACAGGCACCTTTTTTGTCTTACAGGTTTGGTTCATTTGATTCTAATGTCCAGCTCTGTTTTTGTTCTTGGACTGTACTAGAGTAGCTTTGCGTGATTCACATTTAAAAAAAGACTACTCTAGCTTTTGATGCAGCCCATTCACTTCATCCCGTGTTAGAAAAAAGTGTTTTTCCTACTCTCTCTTTAAGGCCACACTCTTTGAAAGCCCACTTTCTTTCGATTGGCTGCCCCTCACCTGGCTCCCTCAAACAAAACCCCGTGCTTGTGACCTTTGCATTCATAGAAGTAAATGAAGCTAGTATCTGTTCAGCACAAGTTGAAAATATTATTGGAAACTGAGTGTTCAGAGAAGTCTGAAGCCTAATCTTTTGGTTCACAGGGATTACTGTTGCATATACTTACCTCATTAGCTATAGACAATAACAATAATGTTCCAAGTATTTGTTATAATAGTAGTTCCTCTAGTTGCAGTAAAATTACATACGCCAAACCCTGCTTATTTATTTGATAAAGATAGATTTTACCAGCCCTTCACCCTCGTCCCTCTCTCTAAGCAGTAACCTCGAGGGCTTCCTAGAAGAGTTTGCCGACATCTCCAAGGAGGACCAGATCAAGAAGCTCCATGATCTGCTGGGGCCTCACATGCTGCGCCGATTGAAGGCCGACGTCTTCAAAAACATGCCCGCCAAGACCGAGCTGATTGTCAGAGTGGAGCTGAGCCTTATGCAGAAGTATGATGCTGACGAATGTAGATACGGGATTTTGGTTGATTTTATAGTTGATTTTTAATAACCTTATAGAGACTGATGGCCTTTTGCTATAGCCAGTCACCCAGTTGCTCAACCAGTTATAATGCTGTCAACCAGTAAAGCTATTCATAACCTTGGTGATGTTAAGTGGCCACTAGAGGAGTGGAAAACTGACAGATATTTCTGAGGTGGTGTGGTGGTGTTTTGGTGTGGTGGTGTTTTGTAGCCTAATCCCAAAGTCAAATTAAATTGAGAGGGTGTTTTTGTGTGTATAGCTGCAACAGTTAATCTGTATCTCATTAAAAATGTAACATTAGAGATAAGAGAGGAGGAAAAGTTTTATTTATTATTTTAATCTATACATATATTATATGAACAAAAGTATTGGACCACCTATACACCGATCTACAGGAGCTAAATCCATCAGCATGTTTTTGCTGCTTATAACAGTTTTCACTCTTGTGGGAAGGCTTTCTACAAGATTTTGGAGTGTGTCAGTGGGACTTTTTGTCTATTCATCCAGAAGAACATTTGTGAGGTCAGACACTGATGTTGGATAAGAGGGCCTGGCTCGCAGTCTCCTCTCTAGTTTATCCCAAAGGTGTTTGATATAGTTGGGGTGAGGGCTCTGTGCAGGCCACTCAAGTTCTTCCTCACCAAACTCATTCAGTCATGCCTTTATGGACTTTCTCTATGTGGTGGGACAGTCAGGCGGGAGGAGAAAAAGCCCTTCCCCAAACTGTTCCCACAAGGTTGTAAATATGGAATTTTCAAGATGAAGGATGAAGATTAAGGTCGTTTTCATGCCTGCAGTTCATTTAGTCTGGTGCAAATCTGTTGAAGAGTTTGTAAACTTGTAGCTTTTTTCCCGTGGTTTGGTTTAATTTGGTTTATTTTCTTGGAGAGCAAACTCCAACAAACCGAAACGTACCACTACAAACCGCATGAGAA